>CAEGAE010068424.1:0-51565 GCA_903067095.1 Girardinus metallicus | reverse complement strand
GTCTCTGTGTTGCCCTGCGACAGACTGGTGACCTGTCCAGGGTGTACCCCGCCTCTCACCCGGAACGTAGCTGGAGAGGCACCAGCAACCCTCCCGACCCCATTAAGGGACGAAGGGTGAACAGAAAATGGATGGATGGATATTTTGAATAAGTTAGAATTTACCTGCCATTCAGAGTACCTGCAAAGATGGTTTTGTCTAAGAAAGTTTGAAAATTTCAGGATGATGAGTCAATGATGATCCTATTTTATAGATCTTATATTGAATCTGTGCTGACTTTCTCTCCTTTGTTGGTTAGAAAATCTTAGTATAAGGCCAAAAAATGCCCTTAGCAGAATGATACATACAAGTAATAAGATCTTAGGAGTTGAGCACTGGTCACTTACATAACTGTTCAATAAACAGATCATAAGGACAACTAAAGCCATTCTTGCTGATAGCTCTCATCTTTTACATGCTGATTTCAGTCGGCACTCCTTTGTTGCTACAGCAATTTCTGTCATGAAATGCGGTAGTAGGTGGTGAGGCAGGAAGCTGTAGACCCAGGTTGGAAATGAAATAATGATTTTAATGAAAATGCCAGCAAAACAATCCAAAGTCCAGGCAGCACAGAAAAAGAGCAGAAGACTAAGGCTCAAAAAACCAGCAGCAACAGACGTAACCAGACAGGAAGACAGGACAGCTACGACAAGGACCTGAAAAAGACACAGAAACACAGGTGGCATTAAATACACAGAGGGTAATCACAGAACGAGACACACCTGGAAACAATCAAGGGGTAGACAGGACAACACGGAGACTCACTAGACACGGAAACCTAAAATAAACAGAAAAACTCAAATCGTGACAGTTCCTGAGATGTTGTGCTTACTCAAAAAAAAATAAGAACCTTAACCTGTTATTCAGCAACTTTTCTATTCTACCAAATTATAAAATACACGTATCATATGAGATCAATAAAAGTGTCAATTGGAATTTGATGAAACGTTTATTTTTTTAAAACCAATGTGTATTTAAAAGGCACTGCGGCTTAATTAGTCTTTATTCAAATAAGAATGAAAGAAATCCAGTGAGGATGCGCGATAATAATTAAAAAAAAAGTTAAAATAAGAATACTTGTGATATTGAATGATGGCAGATGAAGAAATAGAAAACAAGAATTGAGTTGGGTCTCTGTTGGCCCAAACTTAATGATGACTTTATTTGGCAGCTTCGGTTTCTTCCATTCACACATTAACTGCTCAGTCTGGCAATTTATTTATTTTTAATTATGTTGGAAAATATTCGCCAATAAAATTACTCTCTTTAAGTTTAACACGTTAAAATCAACAACACACAACTGAACACAAGGAGGACTGATTATCTGATTATCAGTTAGTCCTCAGCAGCATTACCTCCTTTTTTAATTATGTTGCTAAGAATTTTTTTTATTATTATTTAAAGGTGCTAAGTAAATGTAATAATCATAAAAAACAGCAACTTCCAGACAGTGATGCCATCTAATGGGAAGCAATTTTCCTGTGATTAAAATCTGCATTTGTTGTGTCTGTTCTTGGCGAGGAAGTTATTTTAAATTCATAAAGCTAAAAAACAAGAAAACAAAAATAGTTTTTAAAGCAGCTTTCATCTGGTACATTCAACAAGTGTTATACTGGACAACAATTAATCCCTATATACCAAATACAAAGATTACACAGATGTAGAAACTCGACGAAGGTGTTGTTCGGGAGGGTGAACATGTGATGTAATTACACTTAAATGAAAGTCTCAATCTTTTAAAGTTTCCTTATGCAAATGTTTTATTTTTGTTGCTGTAAATCAGATTCCATTTTTATTTTTTAATTTAGGTTTAAGATTAATGTTGCCACCTTGAATTTGCATGCCAAAGTAGCAAACACAATTTCTCTTAGATTATATATTAGATTTGATCATTTGCATTTTACATGAGCATATTTTTACATATTTAGTTTAACTTGTGATTACATTATTAGTCATTCTGCATTCCAATAAAACCTAAAGATCATCCTTGTGGGTAAATTAACTTGGCAGGCATTATTGCATGACGTTAAGAAACCTGTTTGGTTTCATGTTTTAGAGTGAAATGTGCTTATCTTTCCGTAATGTATGTGATTAACTATGCATGTTAGAACATAGTGACTAATACTGCAGACTTGTTAAAAAAATAACACCCACCTAGTTTGGGCAATGACGAAAATTGTTAAAACACTCCCCACTAAGTGAGAGAAAAACATACTTCTGAGGAAGACAGTGATAATTAATTAAACCTTTATTTCACCAGGGAAAATATTCCAAACATTTTCTTATTGTCAAATCAACACAGAATCTCTTCTTCTATGATATTCTCAGTCTGCAGAATGAAATCCTGTAGAAAACTTGTGTTGCGGGCTGAAGAAAACAGGACGGCGGTCCTGGGACTGTGGAGAATCTCAATGGAAACTTTGAAGGTCTAAGTGCTTGGCTGTGTGAGGGTTTTATAAAGTATTGACACCAGGGGTGCTGACAATTGTGTGACCATTAGTTTGGTTTTAAAAAAAAAAAAAATAATTTGCTAAAATAGAAATCTCTGAGTCAAAGTATCAACATTAGAGATTGGATTTTCTACATTTTTCAGTTTATGCTGCTACAACAAAGATGCATTTATTTCATGCTTTTATGCACAAGTTGTCACAAGAAATAATGTTCACTTTTGGTTGAAAAGTGATTGAAACTGGCTGTTCAGTTTTTACTTAAGCAGAAACCAGGAAGTGGTGAATTGTGAAACTTTGATGTTGTGTCTTAAAGGTTTCTTAATGTTTTATTTGTTGAGGCACAGGGTGTTTAAAAGAACATTAACAGGACAATGCCTACACTAGGTTATTTAAAAGTGACATATATTTATGCTTTTATCCTTAGATCCGCTATGACGTGACTGACGATCATATTTTTATTAATTAAACCCACGTGTCTTTGCAGAGTCACAGTGGGCTGGAGCCGTTCTCTAGTGGTCACTTGGCGAGAGGCGGCGTACAGCCATGGGCGACATCTGCTCACGCTCACAATTTACAGACACAAATTAACCTAACAGTTGTATTTTTGGATTGTGAGAGGAAGCCAGAGTACCCAGAGGGAACCACACATTCACAAGGACATGCAAACACAGCAAGAACAGACCCAGACTTTCTGCACCAAGGACCTTTTTACTGCAAGGCAACATAAATCACTCCACAACTGTCTGAACATGAAATAAAGTCTATCGATTACAATAAAGTTAATCTCTTTCCTAAAAATTCTACACAAAAATACTCCATTATGACAATGTGGAAAAAATGTTGAGTGTTTTGCAAATTTATTAAGAACAGAAACGCAAAGGGAATAACATTTGAGGAGTATATACAACCTTTGCTTAATACTTTGTTAATCAAAACTGAGCTGTTTCACCTTGAAATGTTTATACAGCTTTAACAGAGAATAAAATGGGCCAAAATGCCTAAAAATATGTGAGCTAAGCTTGTTGCGTCAAATTCAAAACGAATTTGACGCAACAAGCAAAGAAATCACGTCTACTGGTGTAGACGTGATTTCTTGGTTTTCTATTTCTAGTAAATTTGCAAAACAAATTTTCCATATGGTCATTAGGGGGTATTTCTGCGTAAAATTTTGGAGAAAGAAAATAAGTTGACATTATTCGGAATGAGGCTGTAATAAAATGTTGAAAAAGTGAAGCACTATGAATAGTTTCCGGATGCAACATACACAGATTTTGAGTTCATCATTAGTCATCCAATAGACTCCCTAAATATAGAGGAAAATTACTCTGACAGTCAACAAAGACAAAGACAAATGCATGTTTTGATGCGATACCTCTTTTTACTCAGGCAGGAAGTGAAGTATCTTTATCATTGAACAAGGGAAAAGAATATTACCCGATAAGTTTCTGGTAGGTCTTCTGACTATTATTAAGCTCTACACTCAGAAACTGTTTTGCAACAATAAACAAAACAACAAAATGTTTCAGGCAAACCAAAAGCATGACATGTTGTGAGAAAAATGAGCAATGGCTGAAAACAACAAACAAATCTAAACTCCTATTGCTACAGAAGAAAATTGGTTTCAACTATTCAAGCTCAAAACTATCGTGTGCATAAATTACGAGAAACCTGATGATTCGTGAAAGCATATCGCTTCCTGTCTGAAGCTACGGCAACGAGCATATAAATCCAAAAAGCAGTATGAAGTAAACGAGCACAGTGACAGGAATAGACAGACGGGAACACAGAGCAACGGAAGAATGAGTGAGAGAAGAAGAGAGAGAGAGAAACTAAATTGGCAAAACATAACTCTAAAGGAATAAAGAATAACTAAACACAAGGAGTAAACAAGATAATACTGATCTATAGGTAAAATAAAAACAAAGGCTGATCACAGATAAAGCAAAAATGCAAACAGAAAAACCCATAGTGTTTCATCCTGATCCTTTATTTATTTAGACTTTGTTCTGGCATATACTTTTATTTGTTTATTCTCTTTTTGTTTGCTTTCTTTTTTTCCCCCTCCCTTCTCCACTTTTTCCCAAAATATCTGTGATGCTA
The DNA here is from genome assembly GCA_903067095.1 of Girardinus metallicus. Classification (NCBI taxonomy): domain Eukaryota; kingdom Metazoa; phylum Chordata; class Actinopteri; order Cyprinodontiformes; family Poeciliidae; genus Girardinus; species Girardinus metallicus. Next base: position 46,976 of record CAEGAE010068424.1, on the reverse strand, counting down.
GATTAATTAATTAGTGAACAGAAAAATAATTCAAATTAGAAAATAACTGCCAACATTAGAAGAAAAAATCACAAGCTAATTCACATGTTAATCCATTTCATTTTTGTTGTGACACAACCCGCTTCTAGCTAAGACTCTGCTTTTCCCTTGTCCTGAAGACTTTCATTGATCGTGATGCTCTTTATTTAATCTTTTTATCCTACAGATTTATACACAGTACACTGCATTTTTATTTCTTTCTTTATGAATTTATTGTACATTTTAACCGGCTGGTTTTTGAAACGCTGCTCATTTCTGCCAATAGTTTAACTAGGTGGCATTTCTGGCTGATTTCACTTTCTGTCAACTTAAATTATTGGCACCACTCAGGATTACCATAGCTAAAACAATGGAGTTGGGACTGCTTCAATGACCTCTGTGTCAACGGCTTTGCAAAAGTGTGAGGGGAATAATGTGTCAAACCAATAGACACGTCTTGATGTGTCTAGTGCTCTGCTGAGCAACAGATGATGAAAACGGGGTAGTCATTCTAAATGAATCCAGAAGAAACACGCCCTTTTTGAGAAGCACATGTAAGTGAAACAGAAACGCTTTTATTCTGTAGAGTTGACTTTCTTTGGCATTTCACTGAATTTTAGCGCATTGTTCTGAAGGACCTTGAGTACACATCGCAATGTGATCATCTTGTGATGCCTCAAAGATCAATTAATGTAATTAAGCATTTCCTTTCAGAACTGTAGAGTTGTAAAGTAAACATATGTAATGAAAAAAGCTATTATCTTTTTGCCTCTAAATCTTTGATTTGTGATGGATGTAGTGAATCTGAGGCTGGTCTGAACTCAAAGTCCCGCTTCGCTCATTGTCAAGACGTGGACAAGAATATGATGATCTCTAGCAGTTGCTGTATTTCATCTGAAATGACCATTTTTGCTCTTCCATCTCTTCCTGATTATTTCAATTTATAGTGAATATTCAACAGCCAGGGCTACTTGAACTGGTTTGTTCACATCAATAGCCACAGGTGTTTTAAATTCTGATTTACGTTGAGTTTCAGTTTTGCTCCTCTTCTAACTTTTAAGCAGCCTGAGTGGATCGCAGTATAAAATGTGCTTCAATGGGTGATACGTTTCCAAGTCTTGGCTAACTAGGTCAGACGTGCTTAAGGTGAAGTGAAAAACGACTTCTGTTAGACGCTCGCTTTAAATAAATCACTTATTCTTGATGTGTAATTCTAAGTTTCAGATGCTTCGTGAAGTGTGTCAGAAAACACAGCAGGTCTGTTATACAACATTTGGCTGCTTCTCAAGTTTCCAACAGAAGAATGCTTGCTCAGTAGATACAAAACAGGAAACCTGAACAAAAGAAAAAGTGTCTCTAAAAGGCTGACACGTAGCTTGACATGTGAGACAAATTATTTCCAAATTAGGCAAGAGAAACAACACTGCTAGCAGGGCAAAGGAATTTAGGCATCATTTTAGATGTTTATTTAGACATGAAGTGGGCAGGTGGAAAAAGGCACATGTGCTTTTGTTCTATAAATAAACTATTTTTCACAGAATAAAAATAAACAGACATTATATCAGCTAAAAAATTGAAAACTATTTTAGAAAAAAATATGAAGATACGAAGAAAAAAAAAAAGCACTGAACCAGGACTACTTTCTATGGTAAAGAATACACAAAGGTAACATTAGCCTCTTATCAGTGGAGTGGTTCAGCGAAAAACAGAATATAGAAAAACACAAAGATACTGAGAGCAAAAAAATCTGTGAATGACTGTCCAGGAAAGAGACGCAACCAAATACAAAATTCTTAAGAATTCTTAAGAATTTTGTATTCCTAAGAATTTTGCACAGAGTATTCATACTTACAGCATCCCCCACCTATTCATGGCTAAGTCTTTGCAGATTCACCTGTTTGAAGATTTTTCTGTGGTATGTGACTTTGAATTATTTGCAGAGAATTCACCTCACATGTTCTGTGGACTCCATCTGAAATAAAGAAGAAGAAGCCTGAGAAGCTGAAATTGGTTCATGCGGCTAAAACACAAAGTCTTGCCATAATATAGGTCTAGTTTACAAGACCTATATTATGAATCATAATATGGGGATAATGTATTTTTCCACTGCCAGATATTTAACTTGTAACTAGTATTTTTTACATCAATATTAAGGAATTATTGACTTGAACTCCTATTCTGTGCTGAAAAGTTACTTGCAAGTTAGTTTTTACTTATTTCAAATGTACTCAGATATTTACACCAGAAACCAGATCAAAACTACTTTGCAAGATTTTGTGTTTTTGCAGTGCAATGCCGCTTCACACATTATAAGTTGCTGCTTGCAAAGCAATCTAGGAGCGTCACTCACTTTCCTGGCACTGATTGGCTATACCTCAAGAGTGCAGATAATGGAGACTGTGGATATTTACCTTCTGCATAAGTGTCAAAATGATTTCCATAGTATTAAAGCAGACTGAATATACTCTTGAACTGTCAAAATATTTATACGCATTTTTATGGTGGGCCTCAATTATTTGCTGATTTCAGCTGTTCACCAGGGTCCACAGCAACAGCTTTTTTAGTGACTTTATCACTAAAAAAGCTGGCACACAACAACTGGGTTGGGAGAAGTTTTCCTGAAATTTGAGTAAACTAAAGTGTTCACAGGTCTAATGGTGGGAATAGCTCCCTCATTGACTATTTCCAGGAGACAGACACAGGTTAGCCAAGACTGTCCTCCATTAGAGGACATAAAGAGGGACTCCAAAGTCAACAAGAGCAATAATTTCTAAGTACGATGCAGAGAGCAAGACCGCCATTGGTCTGGGACCGACAGGTAAAAAAGACAAAATGGCCGCCTGACCTGGAAGAACTCCGACCTTACGCGATACAGATGAAGGAAGACCGAGTGCTGTATAAGTGCTGTATCCCTTATAAGTGAAATTATAGGGAGTAAAGTAAAAATGTGTAGTAGGTCCTCCAGTAGTAAGAATATAGGAATAGCTCAGGAAAACATTAGCTCCACTAACAATAATCAAAAAGTACGGTTTAGGAGCCAGTAAAGGATTGCTAAGTAAACAGGATGCATTTTTTTTTTTTTTTGGAAAAAATCTGAGAGAGGGTGTGGCAGAAGAGGAGACTGTAAACAAAAAGCTCTGACTCTAACCACATCACCTAAGAGTGAAGATGCAAACATTAGGCCTCGCATTTGTGTCATTTCTACCAAACTTGACCTTCACTTTGCAGCAAGTGCTATCAGTGAGGATCAATTACTGCACTGCTAAAATACATATCAACCCAAAAAAATCTGACTCATTGTTTGATTTGCATTTAGAAACTGTGCTTTTTTTACTTTCACTGATTCAGAACTCAAATGTTTAAAAACCTTGGGAAAATTTGAGCTGTCACAACGAACAGTGCTTACTTAACTGCGGTTAACACCGTTTTATGCAGTTAGCCCTATGCATGAATTTGCTTACGCATTGAACTGAAATGCACCAACTCTAAAATTAGCATGGAAAACTCAGCAAAGCGTTTGACTTGCATTAAGCAACAAAAGAATCGGAACTGGCTACACTAATTTAAAACTGCATTACTGGTTGCATTGGGGTCAAGTGAAAGTTATGGTCAGAGGAAATTTTCAAAGTTTCATCTTTCTACTCCACATATGCTTGCTCAGCAGAGTGTTGCTTTAGATTCCCACAATGTTTATGGTTCAGTTCTGCAAAGATGATAAGATCTCTAAAAGGGGCTTTAGCAGCTTATGCCGGAGAGATTTCCAAATTAAAAATTCAAGTGTCGTATTAACAGTAATGAATCAACAGCTCATATCAACCATGATGATGGAACAGAGACATGACTAAGGATTTCATCGGAAGTCTAAATGATTGTTCACACACATGAAACTCTTAGCAAAGCTGCTTTTTTTGGGTTCTGTACAATACTGTGACAGGTCACACATCTACCAGAATTACAAATTGTGTGGTCACAACGCGTGTTGCCACACCCACGAATGTGTGGCTGTCAGAGAGCAAGTGGTCAGTGTTGGGAGTCACCGAACTGTAATGGCCCCGCAGAAATGCATTTCTGAGAGTTTTCTCATTTCTTTGAAGATTTGGCAACAGAAACTAGGGGGAAAAAAAAAAACTACACACGCTTACACAATCGCTGCAGTCTCTGCTTGTGTTCTGCGCCACCAAGCACTCAACATAAACAAATCACCGAAACAGTTCAATGGACAAACAGTGTGAAAGTGAAAGACGAATGCGGTGACTCTGTAGGTAAAAGACAAATCGATTTCCTCTAAAGATGACAATTGCAAATAGACTCTGCGGGAGAAAGATGTGCACAAGCGCAGAGAATGCGATGTTGGTGGCTGAGGAAATGTAAAAGCACAGCTGCAGAACATCGTGCAACTCGGTTCTGCAGATCAAAAGGAATCTCACCGAGGAGACCTAAAGCAGAGAGCTGTCAGCTGTTTGCTGTAAAGCCTCCACACATTTTCTGACACTGGTGATAACGGCACAAAGTGGTGGGCTGAGTGTGATATTGACTGGTTTCAGGCAATGTGTTCAAAAGTGCTGACGACAGATTCTTGGCACTGGTGTGACTCCATTAGAAACCGGTTTGAAGGTAAGGGGTCAAACAATGAGACGCCACATCAGCACCTGATCAGAAACGCTGCACAGATGACAAACTGTCAGACATCTGATAAGATTGGACTGATTCAGCTTGGCACCCTATAGATCTAACTAAGCCACTTTTACAACTGATCCGATACAAGGAAATCAAAGAAGAAGTGCCTCATTACGTAAGGGTCGGGGTCTAATATTAAACACTGTTACATCTCGAACACATCAACATGAAAAATTCTGATGACAGGCATTTCCGCGAAGTAGATGACTAAAAGCTCACTCACTGAATTAGGTGGTTACAGCCCACTTTGGTTCATCTGGTCATTTGGTGTGTGTGCACATCAGTCACCTGTCACCAGCTGCTTCTTTCATTCTTAAAATACCCCGGTTTAGAAAACTCACGTTGGCGGGAATTTATACGTATTAGGTGCTAGACAGTCACAAAAGATGGGGGGGAAATAGTGGACATTGAATAAAATCTCACTTCTAATCTTGTCTTTCGCAATAAGGAAATTGAACATATTTGAAAAGATTCCATTTTTATGAAATGATGCAATATGAACAGCTTTATCATCGATTTTTTCTTATAGTTCCTTTTTGCCATGTCATATTAAGACTAATTAAATTACTGACACAAATTTAAAAACTCCATATTTTTTAAAATCTGAATAACATTTGCTTTGACCTGGATTTAAATCTGCTGAAGCTATTGTTTTCCACATTTTAATTTGACTTTTATCAGTTGTGTCGGTTTTCCGTTGATAAAAGGAATTTACTGCAGACGCAACAACATGAAACTGAACAGTTTCTGTTTTGGCTGCTGTCTCCCACAGAAAGGCTTCATGAAAACAAATGCAGTATTCAGATGCCTTTGTGATTAATAACCTTTCTTAAAAATTTAGGTACAAGTAAATACTATTTTGATACTATTTCACTAAGGACAAAATGTTTTTTTTTACCAAAAAAAAAAAAAAAAAAGAATTCAAGCACTTATGTACTCGTGGAAGTTATTGCATAATATATCTTTCATAAAGGCTGTATATATCTTTTACTTTTTCACAATTTGTCACATTACCTTCAAAAATGTATAATATAATTTTACAAAAAGTCAATCTTTTGCTGCATCTAAACCTACTTGTATTGAATGATTAAGTTGTGACAAAAATCTCTCAATCAATTTAGGCCTGGACTTTGTCTATATAACCGGGTTGTATTTCTCTTTTAGTATAATTACACAAAATGTCTTTTATTTTTTGGTTATTTCTATTGTTCTTTACCTGACTGATACACCTTTAAACTCTGTCATTGTTTTAACCGTATAACTTCAGGATTGGGGGACCCTCCTCTTTATTTCTTCTTCTCTGCTATTGTCATTAAATTGTTTGCCTTACACCTTTTGACATGTTATCATGCAGGAGATTCATTTTGTTATCAGCATTATAATATATGAATCCAATCTGTGATGTAAATATTTAAGTGAACCTACGATTGCAAAATAGCAAGAAGGAACTTTGGTCTTGTTATGTACTTTTGTTTTGTGTAAGACTTGGAGCGGGCAGCCTATGACACAGTTTGTTGTTCTCGTCATAAATCAACTTAGAAACCAGCGATTCCAAAGAAATCCCGCGTCACGGCCTAATTTTTAAATAAAACCAGCACAAAGCATGAAGGATGTGGTTACGTTAGACCATTCCAATACATGCATATGCTTTGGTCCAAAGTACTCCTTAATGGGCCTCCTGGATCTTTTTGGTTGTTGTGACCCTCCGTCCCAGTCTCACAGTTCCAATAGGCATCTTCATGTGAACATCTTCTCACTTTTCACCCACAATTTTACAATACTAAGACAGAAGACGATTACGTTCTTTCACTGTTCAGCACAAATCGAAGAACATGCTAATTTTTCTTCCAATGTGCAGATATACTACAAATGTATTTGTTCTCTTTTATTTTCATGTTTGTCTTTACCGCAGGCTGTTCTGACATGCATCACTTTCTGCAGCCATCAAACGTTCAGGGTGTAACTAAAACTTTCTGTTTATCTAATTGCTTGAAGAGCACACCATTTTATCTTCATAGTTGCACACAATTCATGGTTAACCCTAACAAATCATACTTAAACGCATCTGCAGATTGTGAGGACCTTCGTGCAAAGTTCATATTAGGGGATGGTTTACCACTACAGCCGAATAGCAAAATTCTTGAAAAACCATGGGTTGACTAATGCATAGACTCAGGCTAATCATGAGCCTGGCAGACAGACACATGACAGCTGAGGGTAAGAGGACATTCCAAAAAGTGCTGAGGGGAAAACACCCCTTACAGGGTCTTCTGATCATACCCGGTTACTTCTCTGTGGTTTATCAGTCTAAGTAAACCTCGACAGTGGAATTACAAAAACAGAAAACAGAGAGCTAGCATCTTCGCTCTCCCCCACCCTCTGTCAGTTTTATTACGTATATCTGACACACAGAGAGAATCCACAGCGTCACTGTACTCAAACCATGACTCAATATCATTTCCATATTGGGGGGTTCAGTTTCATTTGGCGCTGAGGAGAAAATGGTCAGAAGTAATTAACTGTAATCTACTGCATTCAGGCCATTAAAAAAAAAAAAACTTTTTACACCATCAATAAGTGTAATAATAATATTAATAATAATAAAAATAGTAATAATAGGCCATTTTAAAATAAATTTGGGTTAATAGCTCAGCATATGCAGTGCAGAAATTACTAATACTATTACAATTAATAATAATAATAATAATAATAATAATAATAATAATGCAATGGGTTTCTTGGACATTTTTTATGTAACAACATATTATGTTATATCAAATCCCTGCGGTTAAAGGTTTTTCCTTGAGTTTAGTTTATGGGAGGAGCCCATTACTGCAAAGAAGTAAGAAGAAGAAGAAAAAAATCCCCTATAGCATTAACCCTTCCGGTTAGTCTCCTCCCTTTTGCCTATATAATGACAGCAGAAATGAACCCCAAATCATGCACTTCTCAGCTCTAAAGAAGCATTCTCCAAAGGAGCATTTTTTTTTTGTCCACTCGGAAATCCACTGAGCCGGCCGTGCGTTCACTTCCCCGAGGGTCCACTTTCCTGCAGCGTTTCTCCGTCTTGTCCAGCAACATGAGTCCTCAACTCCTGTCCGTATTGGTCCTGCTGTCTTCCGTCTTCTCTGCATGTTGCAGTCCAGTGTGCCACGACCAGTGCTGCCGCTTCGTGGAGGAGTTCCCCGTCAGGGTGCAGAGGCTCAGGGAGGACTACAGGAGGATCCGAGGTTTCTATGTGAGTACCGAGCATTTCCGTGTTCTGCAGCATCATTGGTGTCCTGGAGATCGACGCGTGACGCTGCGCTTCAGTCGCCTCTGCAGGTGCAAACGCTTTTCGACTCAACACGTTTTTGTTTCCTCAGGAATCAAACGATGACTTGGACAAGGCACTTTTGGACCAGAGCGTCGAGGATGCCTTTAAGGTGAGCGCGTACTCAAACGAAAAGTATTAATGACATTTTTAATGAGGAAATACACCAGAGTGCACGATAACGCAGCAGAAGCAGCAGCTAATGGCAAGCCATTAGGGCCAAAATCTGACAGCTACTTTTAACCTGTCTGGTAAGAAAGTTTAAAAAAAAACAAACACTTGAATGCTTTTTTTTTTTTTAATGCTAAAGCGACTGCTGTTTATTTTTCCTGCTAGTCATGAACACGTATCAATTGCCTGTTCATGACTAGCAGGAACAGGCAATTGAAAGCAGCATTTTTTTTGTCACTCATTATCAAAAAGTAGATAACATTAACTTTCTCTATGGCATCCTACCTATGTAATGATCTATTTCTGTATTATTTTCTTTACCAGATGGGTTATAAAAGATGTTTGGCACAAGTGGCTTTCCATATATTGCACTTGCCATCCAATAACCAGACTGATTCTGTTTCCCTCTGCAGAGCCAGTTTGCCTGTGAAGCCATGAACAGCATCCTAGAGTTTTACCTGAGAACGGTTTTGCCAACTGCGGTGGCCAGCATGACCATGGACACCAGTCTGAAAAATCACGTGGAGTCCATACAGCAGATTTTTGATGAGCTGAAGAGGGACGTCCACAGATGTGTAAGTAGCTCCAACACGTGTTCTACTCTTACAACGACTGCAGAGCGTTGGACTGTAAAATGCAAACTTTTCTGTGGTTGTGCGGGGGAAGTTTTCCAAAATAAGTCATGGCCCCGCTTTAAAATTCTGAAGCTCGTCTGTGGTCGATATGTGTCATATTTACATTACAAAAATTACCCTATATTGGCAGGTTTGTTGTTGTAACTATTTGGAATGTAACTATTTATGCCAGACCGTTAAAAACCACATTTAATAATTTCCACCGGCGCATGTAATAATTTCTGCACGCACTTTGCGGCTGTGAGAGAGGAAGAGGTCAGCCATGGCTCATAGGATTTGGCACAATCTTAGCGATTAGTCAATGATTGCAGAAGCACACAGAGTGGAAGGGGTTAGTGTTTCTCCTTTTTTAGCTTTCTTGCTGTGGATAGTTACTGCTTATGAAACTTTTCTCATTGTTGTGTAGGACGGGCATCCGACTCAAGTTCTAACATCTTTTCTGTCTTGTTTTCAGAGAAAAGTCTTCGAATGCAAGAAGCCATTTGATATCAGAAGTCTAAATTCAACGTATACTGAGGTGAGTTTTTGGATAGTGCTTACATTATTGCATATTGTGACAGTCCTAAAGTTGCCTTCTGCATTGGTTGTTCAAGTGTGATAATGAAGGCGTGTATTTGCTTGCAGATGGAGAGTAAAGGTGTGTTTAAGGCCATGGGGGAGCTGGATCTGTTGTTCAACTACATTGAGGCGTACCTGGCGTCTCAACGGAAGAGAAACTCTCACTGAAGACCAGCTGACTTTAACGAAGATTATTATTACTGTACGTGTTTTGGGAAACAAAATGGACAATCTTTGAGTTTGAGACTAACATGCATCTACTTGATTATGTCCAGAGATATGAATGTAACTATAAACCTGCTGAAGTGTTTTCTGTTGTTCAGAGACAACAGACGGTTGTTTTCCTGTTTGTCCCAAGGACAAGTTTGTGTTCAAGAACCATGTTCTGTCATACTCAAAGATAGAATAACTATATTTTCAGTGCAAAGAGTATTTATTACTTCTAAGTGTCATTTAATGTATTTTTATATTTATTGCATTTTCTACTTTTTCATAGAAATAAAGATTGTTAAAAAAAAAACGTTTCTCGGTTGACGTTATTTACCAAGCTGATAAAACTGTCATCATGTGACTGCATTTTGGAATGAGTAATGAGGAAATGCATACTTTTCACATCCTGCAGATTAATGCAGAACTAATGTGTAAACTCTACATGCTGATCCTCTAACCTCAAACATGACCCATATACATCACTTACCAGCAGCAGACCGAGCTTGTGTGTCGATTTACCGTAACTGTAACTAGCCAGCCTCACCCTCATGGCATATGCACACTTGCACAAAAAACGCATGCATGCAGAAAGAATCTTGCTTAGTCACACACACGTTGTGGGTTATAAATCAACTGTGTATTGAAACGTGAGAGTAGCCTTGCACTCTTTTAATTCAGCTCCAAACAATCTGTGCACAGTAAAATTAACACTTACTGTATTATTATTATTATTATTATTATTATTATTATTATTATTATTATTATTATATCACTTAATTTAAGTTTGAATTTAACTATCTTGATTATATGGGATGCAAATATCTTGACGGAATTCTCCAAATCTTCTGTAAACTTTAAATTGCTTTGTGAATAATTGGTGCTGTACAAAAGAAGCTGCATTGCTTTTAGCCTCATCATGCATCTTGCAGAAGAATTGTTTAAATTTTACGTAGCTGTATCGCTCTCAGAGAAGGGTCTGTAAGCTCATGACTCGGCTCGCTCTATACTTGACTCAGGGCTTTGCACTGAAACTACTCTGAGGCGCCTCTTCAGTCATATGCTGAGTCAGTGTGGGAGGATTTGAATAGTATCATTCCAGCAATGACAGTACTTATGAAAAAGCTATCATTCATAACATCAGTCCTCCAAACCAGGACTCTGTTTTTACCCACGTTAACAACAGCTTTTTCAGCTGACAATACGAACAAATGTTGATTCCACCACAAATAATAATTTTAAAAAAATCTTTGAAAATAGTTAGCACTTCATTACCGCCCAACCACATAGCGAGAATTTAACGAGTTATGTGCGCATTCAATATGGCCACATGCAGTTGTTTTGGAATGAGTGTTAATCTCTAGTCAGACACCAAAGCATGGTGGGAAAAACTAGAGCTGGTCATGTGAAACTGCACAATGCTGCAAAGGGAACTGTTACATCTGAACTCCAATGGCAGCTTTCCCTCTTTGGGCTTGGGCCTTCCTTAAAAGTGAAGCGATGTAGAGAGTCAGGATTCCGGTGTGTTTGGGTTTGGGATATATCTGCGTCTAAGTATTTAGATTATTTACTTGTTTCCCACATTCCTTGTGTATTTTAACAGCCGTCTGTCCCAGTACCTCAGCTGAACTTCAGTTTCAACCACCTGCTCCTCGTTCAGCATAAATATCTCTCGATCAGATCCTCCTGTTAACATCCTGCATGCCGCCATCCTGCTTCCTTTCAGTTTCCTTGTGTTTTATTATTTTGGATTTATCTTTGGACTTCAGTTTTTGAAGTTTTTTTTAACGAAAGCTATTTGCCTCTTCTTTGCATTTGGCTTCTGCAATTCAGTGTTGTTGATAGTCTGTAAGTATCTGGCAGATGCTGCAAGAATTATACTTTCTCTTTTTACTTTAGCCAAAAGACTTTTATACACAACACCTTTTGTTGTCTTTCTGAAGAAAAATAAGTTATTTTTAAAGAGTGGCTTCATTGGATAAACTTATCTTGTAAAGTAAGGCAATTCAGAGGGGTTGAACGTACATAAAGTTTACATAATGTTGTAGATAGTTGGCAGGAGTTGACTACGATCAAATCTTCATGAATGTCAGACAGTTTATATTTAGTAATAAATACCAAAAAAGCAGGGTTGTACCTTAGGAAAGGAATGCTAATTTGTATGGCTAATGTGCCAGATTAAAGGAAGATTAGTTGGCATTGATGGCTTTATCTTAAGCATAATAAATGCAATAAAAATACCTCTATCATAAATCATAAAACATTAAGGTTAAGTTGAAGTCCAGTTATCTCTTTTGTCCAGTAGGTGTTTCCACTAGTTACTGAGGACTAATTGTGTTTTCTGTCCGTGAAGACTCTTTTCAAAACCTTCTTCCTAATTTATAATGTGGCACCATTTTTGGTGGAAAATTGGCAATTGATGTCTGAAAAGATTGAGTTCTGGTGAAAATAACTTCATTTGGCTAAAACTCGGAGAATTTTGTAATGTTTCAGCAGGTTTCAGCATGACGCTTTCAATGTGGGAGTGTCACTTAACGTGTCAAAAGTAATGCAGAGCTCCAGATCTGAGTTCTCCTCAAACCTGCTGTTGGAAGTTTTTACTCTCTTCTTCTGTCATCCCGCTCTTCACAGATGAGAGATTGCTGCTAAGTCAATATTACATTAAAATCAACTGGCCTGTATTAGATAGACAATATTTTACCAATTAGCTTTATATGATGAAGACTTGATTATTCTGTAAAATAACAAAGATCATACCGGACTGTATGTACTTGAGTCCAAATGCGACTATATTATTGGAAAGAAAATATTAATTTGGATTGAATTTAGACCAATTTGCATTCTGTGTAAATAGTTGAATAAATTCAATCTTGAATTGTTTGCTCGCCTTGAGAGGAAGGGTCTGTTCTTGTAGTCATAATTGGACAAAAAAGTAAACAATACACCTTCAGCAAAATTTCACTTGCATTATCTTTTTAAGATAACCCAAGTTACAAAGGACCTCATCAAAGGCGGAAGGCGATAAGATCTACAATTGAACTCTTACATATGTGGGAGATTTGACATCATATGCAATGTTTTCAGATTCACAATTTCTGTTTCCCCCAAAAAGCAGTAACTATGCAAATGTAATAAAAAAAAAAAAACCACTCAGCAACATCTGTTATGATTCATTGCCTTGTAGATAAAATATTGTGGGCAAATTTCCAATATATCATGAGTCAAATGTGAGATCTTGAAGATACGATTACTATACTTGCTGTCTCTCGCTCTGTGCAAAAACACAGTTTTTATAATGAAATGTGTCAGAAGTAGTCAAACCGTTGCCCTGAGTGTCTATAGTGAACCTGAAAAGAGTCGATTGTGTCATATGAACAGTTTCGACGAATGCTTATGAGTAAAAGCCCACTTTGCCTGATGCAAGGTGGGTATTTAGTGGCATCGGCAGATTCACTTCCTGCTGTTTTTCCTGTATCTTTCTACAGAACTTATCGGCTCGGAAAACGAGCGACAAACCAGTACTTCTGGAGGTCAGTACTCAGAAGAAGCCAACCACATTATTGCGCAACAAGTGGAACTCTGGGTACTTTCTTAATATGGACATGATGTTGACGGGCCGTGACGATATGCATGTGGATCCCCTTTTTTGACTGTTTAGGTATTTTTACAGCTTGTTGCATGGTTTTCAAGGACCAACAAGAAATTTTCAATAAAACACGGAAGTCAATTAAACTCTGTCAGCCGATCATCCCAAGGGATGTTCATTAACACATAAAGCGATGGTGAAAATATCTCAGGCTCCTCTGTTTAGATTAGTTTCAAACAGAAATCTACTACACAATCTACTACTTTAAAGATAAGGCAGTGCAAGGAGAGTCTCTGTTAAAACTCCAAGAGACACATGATGTCATTATCACTGAGTTAATCTCAAGTTAAATCTGTGTGGCAAGAGGTAGGGATTTGTTCTGTAATAGGTGGGTTGCTGGTTCAAACAGACCAATTACCATTTGAACTGGGACACCAGGGAGAAGGACGATAGCTGACGGCTAACAAGCTGCAAAAATCTCTCCAGTATTTCTACTGGCTTCCAAAGAATACAAGTAACTCTTGAGAAGATGGCCTCTTCAAGGCTTTGAAGTACATAAAGTGTGTTTATGTACTTTGAACAGTTTGTAGAACTTTGGCCTTGCAGCAGCAAGAAGGTTCTGGGTTTGAGTCCTGGCCTACGGTCTGTCTTCATGAATATGCAGGCAAGAATACTTAAGTATTCTTACTGTATTCTGATTTATAAATTATATGTATTTTAATGTATAGAAATGCAAAACCAGGGACTGGAATTGTGAGTTAGCTGCAGCTGTATGCTCTTTGTGCAACACATCAGTTACAGACACGTTCTGTTCTATGTTTGAGTGCATTGTCCCTGTCAAACTAATAAATTAAATGAAATTAATACAATTTAAAATTATAAGAGATGCATCTTCACTAAATAATATCTGGGGAAATTGTAGCCAACATTCATGTGACTTATTTTATTCAGACTTAAAACATTCCTAATATTGTTACCCTGTGAAAGTATGTGTGATTTGTGTTGAACACTACTTTTGTGCACAGTGTGTGCGTGTGTGTGTGTGTGTGTGTGTGAGAGAGAGTGAGAAAATTTGCCTTTCTCGCTTTTGTTGCAAAAGTATGTGTATTATGAGTGGACTTGGTGTCCAACTTAGTGTTGCCATAAAGTTACAGTTTGCAGGTGTTGTGACTTCATTATAGCAATTTCTCATTGAAGTACTGCTTTGCAGAAACAGATGAGATATTCAAATCCTTCCTGTTTTTCATACTTTAAGGTGCCACTTTGACGATAAGCTTTTATTACACGAATATATGGTCTTACCACAGCCATAGTTGTGTATTTGTGTAAACATTCTGTTTCAGAAAACACACTGTATTAATTAAGTTCACACAAACTGGTGATTATAAGTAATTATTTCTCTTTAATTATGACGATTTCCTGATTAAACTAATGTATTATTGTTTTTTAAAATATGTGCTTTATGAAGACTTGCATGCTTTTATTTTCAAAAGGTACTTTTAATCTAGTAAACGAGCTTCACTGGGACACTTTTTAATTTCTTGAATATGGCTGCAAATTGAAAGGAAAAAAAAAAGGGTCCTGAGACTAAACCTTGAGGAGCGCCTGTGTTTGGCTCTTAAACATTGCAGTACTTTCTAAAATTCTTCAAGTAAATTAGTTACAAAAACATTTTTTTCTTTGGGTTCAATAAAGAATTTTTAATACATTTTTGGAAAATTAGAAATTAGGAATTTCATTAGCTTAAAATTATGAGCCTGAAAACTATAGAAATAAAAACTAATATGTCAGTGTGTGTAATTTTCATTGTTGAAATATTGTAACTTTTTGACGACATTGTGATTTGTTGAAATACACCTGTACATCTTCCTCACTGCTGTTCTAGCAAGATGGCGAAGAGTTCCTATAAAAGAGAACTGCTTTTAAAATAACCCGGCAACATCTGAAGAAGCAAAGGCAATCAAAGCAACCGCAGCAACCACAACATGTCCGTAAAGGTGTACCTGATGTGACTGTTACTGTTACAGCTCTTCACAGCAAGACCGAACAGATTTCCAAAACAAGCTAAAGATAAGCACTTGTGAAATGTGTCAAAGTGATAACGGCACACTGTTCCGTTTGACAAACTTGGTTAAAGCTTGCTCAGCTGAGCAGATGTGCTGCTGCAGGCTCGTCTGCCGGGGGTCACTCAGAAAGAGGATGTGTACGTGTTTGGCAGGATGGCACGCCACTTCAAAGCAACAAGAACTGCATGTCACCGCCTCAGCTGAGAAGTCTCCATCCTCCGCATTTCCTCTCGCATTTTAAACTCAGCACACCACAATGACATACTGCTGTTTCCAAACAATAATAAATAATAATAATAAAAAAAAAAACATATTTGTTGTGTCTTTTTGCTACAAGTTTTAGCTTCTTCCCCCGACCATTGACCCGGTTCAACAGCACCGGGTGAATGCCTCTCACCTTTTTGCATAAACCAACCTGGTGGGTGTCCTGTGGTTTGTTGGGTTTATAGTAAGGGGTAACAGCCTCTACAGGTCTACCATAGGGACTCCCCTCTAGGCCCATTTACCCCTTTATCTTTTCTTTTACCCAGCAGACCTGTACAAGCCAGAGATGACTATCGGTTTCATCACACTCAGAGCTGGAAGCTCAGAAGCCACAGTTGCCTCCGTACCTGCAGAGAAACAGCCCTACACGCTGGCGGGAAACTTGCTCTGAACAGCCCAGTGTTGGCAAACGGGTGTTGAGTCAATGCTACAGAGCTGTTTTGCTGCGTAAATGTGTATATTCCAGGAGTCACTCACGCTAAGAGCAATGAGACAATTCTGTCCTGGGTTGAGTCTGTTCACCCCCATGTCAAAACCCACAAATCCCGAACAGACACAACAAACGGAGTCATATTTGAAGACGTGATTGACTTGAAAAAAGAACTGACTGTGGGCACAGAGGTTAAGAAAGACTTTATACTATTGACTGACTCAGTGCTTCATAAGCAAAATTGGTTGTAAGTAGTACTTATTAAGCAGGAGTGCCCTTGAAGTTGATCCCATTGTTGTGTTACTGAAATTTCATGACAGACCGACACAAAGTAAAGCATAATTGTCAAGTTGAAGGAAGCTGATCCATGTTAAAAGAGTATTTTATTACATTTCTTGGTCTTTGCAGATTCTATTTGCATAAATGATGCACTGGCATGCTTACATTTATGGTATTAGTTCATTATAGGTTATATCTGTGAGAACACAGAGTCTGTCCTGAAACTACATGACTCAAGAATCCATCTTTGAATGATGAAGAAGGCCATATGGTGGAGCTATACATCGAACTGGCTCACATTCCAGAGCTGCAGGCTGCCATTTATAGAGAACCAGTAACAAGTGCTGCATGGAGGTTCAACGTACGCAAGTGATGGTTGATCTGAGTCCAACTGAGAATCTGAAGACTTGAAAATCTAAATTATAATGCAAGCTTGGAAGCCACAGTTGCTTCTCACTAGTAATTGTAACAAAGTATTGAGTCATGGGGCTGAATGCAAACGCACACCACACTTTTCAGATTGGGGAAAATAAAAAAAATAAAATTAATTTCATAACTGTGTACTTATTTTCCTTTCATTTTCTTACTGGTCCATCACAAAAAAATCCCAATAAAATACAATGAAGCAGGATGTCTTGCAGTGCAGCTGTAACTCAGCCGCCTCATATGTTCTTGATGCAACAATTCAGGATCTCACTCCTGTCCTTGAGAAATTTGCTGCATGTTGAAAGCCACTAGTTCCACAAAATAAATCCCCCCCAAAAAATCCCACAACAACATTTAAGTTTGCAACTATGAGATCAACCTCCAGGTTAATTAACAGTTTTCCAAAGCAATGAAAATTTTTGGTAAAAATTTAGCAAACCAAAAACAATTTCTATAGATTTTTTTTAAATGTTCATACATTTGCAAGATATGTGATGTCTGTGCGGCGCCTTCCATTTTTGATGACTGAGTAATTTCCCATTCACAAAAAACAGAGAAGAGCCAGTTTCGTTTTACATTTGTTTTTTAATCCAAAGCTGAAGCAGACAAAAAGTATGGCAGGGGAAGCTGAACAGACTGAAAGACGAGGGTAAAGACAGACACATCTGCGCTTCCACTACAAAGACGTGATGAGTTGAGGGACGACAGGGAATAAAAAATATCCAAAAAAAAAAAAACATTCTCACTGTGAGAGATGTGATACAATTGGTAACATGGGTGTGATTTTATAAAGTGACAAGACCAAAATGACAACTGATAATTTTCTACAATCCCAAGTGAGTTAGGAAGAGTATTGGCAGATTGATCGAACTCTTAAGGATGGGGAAGAGTTATACAGTGTGGTAACCTGCTGGTGGTTTAGACTGTGCATCATTGTTCTTTCTAATTCAACTCAGAACTTCAGGAAAATGGCAGAACATACGGTGACATAAATCCACATCAATTTAATTATTGCCCTCTAACAGAACCTCTAAAGGGCCAGTCTGTACCGTACAGGATGCTGCTCCTTACATAAATCCCTCCTACTGATGCAGAACATCTTCCCAACACATTTGCAATCAAAAATAATAATAATAAAAAAAAAAAAATAAAAAAAAACACACAATTTTAACGGTATTCCAAGCTGACAAACATCTGCATAGGCTTAACCTGACATACAATCTGTCGATATTTTCAAATCAGAAGGGTAACATTGGTAAAAGCTTGAACCAAATGCCAAGAAGGGATTAAAAGCTATATGCTAATAAGCAATACTCAGTAAGGCCTAGGCTAAAATGGTCATAAAAATCCATGAAAAAATACAGTATTTGTTGCCTCCTCTCCAGTGAGCTACATGTGAAAGAAAGAGTCGTTCCGGGGTGTCTTTCTTCGCTCCACCTCTGTCTGACAAGCGCACATTTAGTTAGGAGAGAAGGGCTACAAGTGAGGTGCAGTGTCAGTGGCACAGTTCCCTTGTTTGAGTGCATAGGCCTCAGTTTAACATTCATAAAGACAAACTGAACCTGACAGACACTTCCTGTCCAAATCCCAGAAATCAGGATCCATTTCTTCCTATTTCCCACAGACAGTGTCTTTACATTCCTCCTGTCAGTTCAAAATACATCTGCTTGCTTTGCATGTACACAGAGAGAAACCTTCGCTTGTTTCCATTTTTGGGGATTAGCCACGTGATACAACATTCACAGGTAAGGGGCTGTGGGGAAAAAATTCAACTACAGCTAATGCTAAGGCTTCATGTTGTGCTCCAACATCGCGGCCCCCATCACTACACAATCTGATATCTTGAAAAGACAAGGAGAGAAAGATCCAAAACACCCTTTTCCTCCGCTTTCCTGCATTTCATAATCTCTTTTCTGGTGTAAATACATGTACCCGTTCTTCACCCTGCAGGCAGCAGTGTGATGAGCTTGTTAAAATGGCTGAGTAACAAAAAAACAAAAAAGAGAAAAAAAATACACTTTTACAAAACTTTTGCCGAGAAAAATAAAACACTGAGAAAATCCATGCAGTACGACTTGTGTCGACAAATTATTGCTTTCTCCTCTCAACCTGTGTTGTATGTGCATGCAAGCCTGACTCTTTCAGTGGGCAGCAGAATTCGGATTGTTGGCTTTCTTTCTCCTTTTCGTTAGCAGTGGATTGGTTGAGTCTTCAATGGTCTTGATTTTGATTTGCTCGTAGTCAACCCTCATCGTTGCCAAGGCACTGGTCATTTCCTCCTGAGAAACAGAACAATGAAAGACATTAGGCTATAGCATGAGCATAAATAAAAAGATTTCATGAGTTGTCTCCAGCTGTTGTCCTGGAGACGACTGTGTGCCGTCGCTCTTGAAGCTCTGATTCCAGATAATTTCCTCCAAACTCTTAAAATTATCCCTATTGTGCATCTTTTTCATTATTTTTAGATACAGACCTCTGAACTAGCCTTCTTAGCAATAATCTTTTGTAGCTTACCTTCCTTGACAACGACTCTCTGCTTTACAAATATCGAGTCTGGTCACACATTAGTGCAGTGGTTCCCAAACTTTTTCTCCTGGGCCCCCACAGTGGTTTCAAAACATTTTCTGCCCCCCACCCCTTTTAATATCCATACTGCTTCCTGCCCCCCCATGCAATGGCAGTTTGGGAACCTCTGCATTAGTGTATAAACATTAAAATTCTCTCTTTTTTAATGCGTTTATGTAGTTTTGAAATTTTATGATGAACAGAATAATGAGGTTTAATTATTTCTGAAACAAATCAATGTTTCAATTAATCTCTTATTTGTTCAGGTGCACTTATAACACCTATATTTGTCCTCGAAGACAGTCACTTTGTGAAATTGGAAGTATTTTTTTTACCACTAAGAAAACAACTGAGAAAAACTGCAGCAAATATTCGAAAAATGCGAGATGTTTTGGTGCAACTCCTGTTACTTTCACATCAAACCAGATGACTTCAAAGTTGTTACCATCACTGACAGAAAGTCACAGTCAGCAGACGTGCTGAAGCTAAGACTTACCACACCCCTGTGTTGGGTGGCAATAAAACTTGCAGTGCAAACATTTATGAAATAACTCTGCACAGTTCTTTACAACCTTCCCCTCTCTGCAGACCAGATGTAAAGATTAGCATACAAACACCTCCCATGCACTAATGTAGTGCTGTGCCAGGACAATGCAAAACCAAAAGCGCAAGACAAGCCAAAACCGAATGCTGTAACTATTACAACACATTTGAGAATATTCTCCATGAAAGAGCTGCAAATCATCCAGCTAAATAAACACACCTTCTCCTCATACAAGGGTGCCGTGCATCTTATTTCAGATGGAGAAAAACAAATGCCTCACCTTGACTTCCTCCCACGCATCCCTCTCCTCCTTTAAAACCCTACTGGTGTGAAGTGGGGTCTGGGGAACCTCCATTGATTGCTTCAGGAAAAAAAGAAAAAAACAACAACTCTAAGGTCAGAGCAGTAATGCTGACCAAAATAATTCAGTAGGAAATTATAAAACCATTAAGATGAACATTATGATTCACTCACATTGATCCATGGATGATTCATGAACTCTGTGATGGTCATCCTTTGGGTCGGCTCGGTCTTTAGGAGGGTCCTGATCAGTTGTTTAGCTGTGGAAAGAAGATATGCATGTCCATCATTTCACTTGCATATTTTCAGCTCTTTCACAAGGTTTTATCAACTCATATTTAAGACTTTCTAAGACCGTTATGGAGTTTAAGATCTACATCGCCACAGAAATGTACACACTTCGTCCAGCAAACTGGCGATAAATTTACACAAACCCATGGATGCAAAAAGCTACGTCGCTAGCAAGGATACATTAGCAGTGAGTCATAGAACAATGCTGCATGTGACTCAACCTTTTACCTGACAGAAATGTCCCGAGACAGAATATACAATTAAATACACCTGCCAATACAACATTTAAGATCTGTGATTTAAAGCCAGTTTTCCCTTTTGTAATGAATTTAAAATATTTTAAAGCTTCAATTTTAGATACATCAAGACTTTTTAAGGATCTATGGACACCCTGTTTCATACAGACACATTATATTTTTTTGCAGGATTTAGTAAATTGTTAAGGTGAAGATATGGATCTATATTCCCCAGGATGAATACATGAATATAGTAATTTTTTTCCATGCTACCCAGGCTAATTGTTACCATAAGACGATAGCTTAAAACATCTTACTGTGTGTCCTTTTACACACAGTTACATCTCCTAATAAAAATGCCTACGTTTTCAAAAACTCTCAATGCTCTTCTCGTATCTTTATTATTAGGTAAAAACAGGAATAGGCTAAAATTTGCATCGGAATGACAAAGCTTCACCAAACACAGACGCATTCAATTCTGATTGGCTCTTCTTGTTGCGCACTAGTGAGGCAATGCATTAATGGATGCACTTTATTTTTATCTAACAGAGCAAAGCACTTTTTTTACAGCATTCTCCAAGGAAATTATGATTCTTTGAAACATTGTTGGTAAAAAAAAAAAACAACAAAAGGACACATGAGTAGATTTTTCCAATGTGAATTAAAGTGAGTTCAACTATTGAGACGGTCCACTGCTGCATCTGTTATTTAGAGAGAAACTGTACGGTTACACATCATCACTACGTAGCTTCAGTTTTCTTTTTAAAACTGCCATATTACTCACAAAACGAGAGTTGACTTTCGGCTTGGCAGGCGGCAGCAGCCTTCGAGGTGAAACAGCTTGATCAGTTTCAATTTCTTGATCAGTTTTGTAATCTCTTTGTCATGGTTTATTGGGAAGTTTCAAACACCAGCAGGAGTTTAATAATTACGGCGTCGTCAAATTCTGACCGTAATGAAAAAACGTTCACCTGTGTCAGAGCTTTAAGTGCACCATTTAAAAATATACAATAATCTATTCAGAGATTTATAAAAAAATAATAATAATCATTTAAACACTACAAAACTATTGAAGAAACATACTTTTGCAGAGTTATTTAACTGTATTTTCTATAAATTGGTTAAGCAAAATACAAAGTTCAGCTTTAGAGTCTTACCTTCTTCCGACACCTCTGACCACTCAGGGTTGGGAAATTCATACTGGCCCATCCTTATCCTCTTCTTCATCCCAGGAGAGATAGCTAAGCCATGGTTAGAATAAAAAGGAGGGTATCCACACAACCTGTCGGGTATTTTAAAAGGTAAGATTAGAAAAAACACAAACAAACTAACAATTAGTGAGCTGAAGGGATAGAGAGCCCAGAATGAGCGACTTACAGAATATACATAATAACGCCCAAAGACCACATGTCGCATGACTTGTCATACTTCTCTGGACCAAGAACCTCTGGAGCTGTAAACGCAATTTGAATAAAAGAAAGAAAAGTAAAGTTTAATAAATTTATTTGACCAGCATTTTCTTTGTTTATTATTAAACCTTTATTTAACCAGAAAAAAAAAAAAATTGAGATCTAGACCTCTTTCACCAGAGTGACCAGGCCAAAAAAGGCAGGAGCACACATCATAGTAGACAAGTAGAAAAAACAAAAACAGACATAAGAAATATAGAAAATGCAAACAATCAGGCAATGAAGTGCAGTAGTTGTGACAACAATACTTTTATAAAACAAAGGCAATTTAAGATTTATTGTGCAAAGTGTTGTTTGAAGGAATGCTATCCCTTACAACAATAAATGAATCTCATAGATAAAACTATAGTTGCAATACTATAAATGTCATAGTGTAACGATCCAGTAGAAATAATTGTCACTTTTCTATTACCAAAAAAAAAAAAGCTAATCGTTTCTGAGTAATACCATGAAAACTTGTCATCTTTACTCGGGGTCATATCACATTGTCAGAATCTCACAGCAGCCAACGCCTAAAAAAAACAACAAACGGTCAGACGTAAGAGCGGTGCAGGTGCAGACTCTTACCAACGTAGTAAGGTGTGTAGCAGGGAGTATCTAAAGAGTTGTGTGAGGTCGTCTCCTTGGCAAAGCCGAAGTCTGTGAGTTTCAGGAGAGCCCTGGGCCTCTTCGAAGAATACAGCAAGTTCTCTGGCTGCAGGAAGAACCACAGAGATACTTTAGGACCTGCAGGTGTCTTTTTATTATTATTATTATTCAAGATAAACAACGAGCATAACACTAAGATATGAACAAACCTTCACATCTCTGTGCGCAATATTGATGGCATGTAAGAATTGTATGGCCTCTCCTATGCTCTTCATGATATCAGAGGCCTCTACAATGAAGATATTTTTTACAAATGTTACAAGTGATCAAACACACACATCAACACTGCAACTGTAGCAAATAAAGTATTCCAGCTGTGTGCTGTGAAAGTGATCGTAACATCTGGTTTTCTGCCTAATGAAAAACCGCTCTACCTTTCTCTGTGAAGGCCTGGTCTCCTCTGTCCTGGATTCGACTGAAAAGCTCACCACCGTCCATACTGTGAAAGACAGACGCCACAAACGGTGTTAATAATACACATGGATCTACAGAACAGCTTCATTAGGAGGAGTTGCACAAGAATGACATTTTATCTAAGAGGTGAAATTGAGAGAAATCTGGATTTGGTCTGTATTTGGGTTTGGATCCCTCTGAAGATGATAGAAATCCTGCAGGAAGGAGTGATTCAGCACTACTTTAAGCAAATGATACTAGTTACTCGTTGGTGTTCCTAAAAAGAGAAAAATGCTGAAAAGCAGATAATGCTGATCTTTTGAATGAACGTAAAACTTCCAAATATGGCACTGCTTTGCTCATTTTTCAAATAAGCCCTACTTCAGCATAGTAGCAGTTTCAAAGAATACACAAGACGGACTGTTTTTTTCTGACTTCCTTTTCCCTGTAACAGGTGGTCTGTGGTTTGTCGGGCGGCCAAAAAAAAAAAAAAAAAAAAAAAAAAAAACGATAATAGGGTTTGCTCTGTTTAGAAACTGGAGTTTTTCTATTTTTTCTTTTGTCTTCATCAGAAATCAAATCTGAACTCAAAAATTTCAATCCAATTTTTGGAGATATAAAATGTGGAGCTCTGCATCAGTCTGAACACAGCAGCTAATAAGAAGTGTGGCCCGTTCCAGTATTACTGATGACTAAAGCGGCACCTTTTCTCTGAATCAGCAGGAGGTTTTTGACATTAAAACAGTGTGAAAATTGTAAATGTACATCTGAATCTTCAGCAGAAAAGATGGTGGCTTAATGAGAAGTAGAGCATGAAGTAAGAGAATTTGTATTTAGTGGTCCAGGCTTATTTACATTGAAAGCTCCACTTTGACTCAAATATTTATTATATTATCATCAATATTATGACTGAGTGGCTTGGTGATGGTATCATTTTACCACAAAGCTGAAGATATTTGGCTTGTCCATGAGGTCAGCTGCAACTAAAGTCTTAAAAGATGCTGTTTTTTGAGCAAGAGCTTATCTGAACTTATTTCACTCTGGACACCCACTATGGTGTTACAGCAATTCCCATATTAACATGGAGCCATGGGTCCATTTTAAACCAATGTTCTTTCGTTTGAGGGTGACAGTTTAAGTGATTGTTTTTACAGATAACACAGGCTGAAATGTAGCTTCTGGAATAGCCTGAGCAGCAGGGGGCATCGTTAGGGGAGCAATCTTTAGGCCCAGCCAATTTATCGGCTTTCGTTTTTCTTAGTATTGGGGGATCGTGGCCACCAGATCATGCCACTGTTGTCAGTTTAATGACCTTTGCTATGTTTAGTGACTTTTCAGACAAAAAGAAAAACCAAATGGCATCGGCCAAAAACAGAGTCATCAGGTCGGGTTTTTCGTAGATTGGTGATCAGTCAGAAAACCGAACCCCTAGAAATCTTAAGAGCAGAGTCTGTGACAGAAAGTCAACCAACTTACGCAAGGTCCACTAAGTCTGATAGAGAGAGTTCTCAAATGTGCAGACAGAATTATTCCCAGACCTTACTTGTATTTACAAAGGGTGTGGTTACTTTGCAGCTTTATAAAGTACAATTATCTAAATTTAGCGGGAGTGTGCTCAGACGTATGCAAGCATTTGTCTGAGCTTAAATAAATTATTTTGACTGGGTTTCTTTAATCAACACAACCTTGTGCACCCAACTCTAGTTTAAAAAAGAAATCTAGTCAAGATGCATTATTAAGGAACCATTCGAAAGGGATGCCAATTTGACAGCAGTGACCTTGGGTGACAGACTTTTGAGGTCTGGAGTTAGATAACCCTCTCTTGTGATATTCATACCCATGATAAATGTCTGTACTTCTCAGGGGCAATCTATACTGGCACATTTTTCACTTAACACTACCAACAACATAAGTTGTCATTTGTAAAGAACCTCTATAAAGTTCTGCAATATCTCAGCAAATACAGACAAAAATGCAGCTAATGATTACTTGCGGCATATGAGAAAACTCTCTCCAACTTACTCCATAAGTTTCATTTAGTCTTTTTGCTCGCTATGACTGCACGAGTTTCAGATCAAATCATCAATACCAATTTCACATCTGCTAAACGGCTCATGCCGCCGAGGATCTGCTCCTCAGGCAAGCGAGTGGTTACAGGAGAGGCAGACTCAGAATTAGAGCAGAGGGACCCCCTCCAGAACCGCAGCACGAGTTAAATTTTGCATTCTGAGAAACGGACGGCGGAAACCTTTAAGCAATGCAAGCCGTCTTTCACACAATTCTAGCTCAGTCTCTCTCTCTTTTTTCCAAACATGGTTCAGAAAAAAGGAGATGTTCTCAAAGTGTCTCTGCCCAACCCGCTTCCTCTACGTTTCTCAAAACTGTTGAGGACATGAATTTTGTTTCACAAATGATGATGATTTTGATTAGAGGTGAAGAACGGGTACGCATTTCTTACTGAAACAGCAAAAAAAATGAAACGGCATTCTTACACACACATCAGCCTACACTGTTTCACATCCCATCAGCAGTGTGAGGGTGTTTAACTATCTGAAACGATGAACTAGAGACTGACTGACTGCACATCGCAAACGACTATTTCTAATAAACGCAGACCGAATCAAATTTAAATTTGTATTGTTTTATACATTAATGTGTCTTAATTACAAATGTTAGATTAAGGAGTTCTCAACTAAACTATTTGTAATTTAACATGTTTAACATAAACATATCTATGCTTATCTAGGTTACTTTAATTAGGAAGGGATTAATTTTGGAAATTTTGTATAGGGCATTGTGACCCTTTACACAACATGGGTCAATTGTTCAAAGTGCCCAATGTAGGTCAGGCTCAATGACTCATGTAGAAGGTAGCAGAACAATCAGGACATCAAGATAGTTCTCCAAGTGTAATATTCTAGGAAATGTTTTGATTTCATAAGAAAAACTACCTTTTTCTTTAATTGTCACAGAATCTCTCAAGGAAATTACTCATCACTTGCTACACCACTGCATGAGCACCTCAGCTCACACGTCTGCCTTTGTGCAGCGAGGACAACCACACAGCAAAAGGATGCACGTGTGACAACTTTATGGGGGTTTGGTGGTTTTAAAATGCAACAAAGTGGAAATGGAAAGGAAATAACAGTAAGTTGTTTAGAGGAAATGGGTCATTTTGCACCAAGGTCATGCTGAGTAAATTTACAATAAAAGCTGAATAAAATTAACCTTTGTAGGCCTTAAACTTTGCCTTCTTAACACTAGCACCTGTGGGCTGTAGAAATAAACAAACTGGATCATTACAATGACGACAGCTTCGCGAAACAAAGAAGTGAACTGTGAATCTTAATGATATGATTGAACTCAGACCATAAGTGATGAATTTTCAGCCCAAGCTGAAAAGTCATCACAATGCATCCTATAGTCACTAATGAACAAATAAATATTTATCATAAAAACAGCCACTGTAAATAAAATTAAATTAGCTTTAAATGGTAAAATAATTAGCTTGTGAAATAGACATTGAAATATAAAGTGTCTGTATTAAAGAATATTTTTTCACATAACTTCTGTTCTTCTTTTATCAGTTTTTACATGTTAAACATCAAGCAAACAAATACAAAGTTGCTGAAGCCGTGTTTTTACTGCGTGTGTGTTTTTCACAGAAAGATTTAGCAAAATTAGCTAACCTGAAAGACTCCTGCAATTTTGTTAATTTTCATGCTTATTCAACATCCAACGCATTTCTGGGAAGCTCACAATATAAA
Source organism: Girardinus metallicus (assembly GCA_903067095.1). Lineage (NCBI taxonomy): Eukaryota > Metazoa > Chordata > Actinopteri > Cyprinodontiformes > Poeciliidae > Girardinus > Girardinus metallicus. Next base: position 20,133 of record CAEGAE010068424.1, on the reverse strand, counting down.
GTACTACAGTCTTTTATTTTTACTTTGTATGCCACCCTATTCTGTTTTGAGGATGCATTCAACTTAAAAATGTCTGTCAGTAAAAGATGTAAGATCTATAACTTATTAAAATACCTAAACTTTACTATTGATATTGGCAGCAAGTATTACCGTATTTACTTATCCAATTTTTTATGGTCCACTCTTGGCTATATTATTCAAAGCTGTGATAATGCAAATGTTTTTGATAATTTAATAATTGAGGCCACATTACCTGCCCCCACCACACCATATATTATAAACCATCTAATAAAATATATTTATGTTAGATGGCCAGCCATCTCTCTTCTAAGCTACAATTATTCAGCTAAATAAACACACTTTCAGAAATGTGACAAAAAAAAGGCCTAGATGAATTGTATTTAACATTTCCAATATGTCTAAACTTTATACCACCTTTTTTTTTGCTCTGCACACTAAACCACACTGACCTGTAAACATAAAGATAAAGAACTTCAGACTAAAGATGAAATGCTAAGCTTTAATCACACTTGGCACGCACATCCCTTCTGGAAGTAGAAACATTAAATGGTCAAAAACAAAACAATTTAAAAGAATGAATGACTCACTGATCGTTTGGTCAGCATCACATTGCTTGAGGTCTGACAGACTCGGGATTTTTATGACTTATGTCTTAAACTGGGTTTGTAAGTCAGCCTGCAAAAAACTTCCAATAACATGTTGTACAAACTGACTTATTCACCGACCACATGTTGTGTGAGCGGTCATTATTTCAGACAAAGACTGAATACGTTTTTCTTTAATATCATAAGAAATTAGTATTTCTTAGGATATTCTCTCACTATAAGTAACTTAACATTTTTATGGTAGCAGGAAATATGTTCATTCATTGCAATAAAAGTAAGCCACCATCACCAGTCTGGTCCAGGACAATGATGAGTCAGGAGGCTGAGAGTAGGTGGACCTGCCGGCCCACTGGTGCGGTCAGAACCACCTGGAGCTCAACCCGCTGTCCACAGAACACTTGGTGAACAAAGTTGTTCTGATTCTATTCAAATTAAAAAATTGTCAAAGATGGTACTGACAATCTGAAGAAACTTCAATTGTAGATTTTTGAAAGTGATTACAATCTAAAATGTTCAATGGAACAAATCTGATGGGTACAGTTAGTTGGCGAGTCATTTTGGGTTACGTTAAAGACGTCTGCAAAAATTCATCAAAGCAAAGCGAAACAGAAGCTGGCAAAGGTGTGAGGTGAAAGGAAAAGAAAAGCTAAAGAGAGCAAAAATCGGTTTGTGTCTCAAAATTCTTTGAGACACAAACCGATTTGTATAATCCCCCTTTAAATCGGGGCATTATACTGCCCCGATTTAAAGGGGCAGTATAATGCATTTTCCAGGCACGTAGTGCTCTTTTATAGCACAATAAAGTAACTCTGTTACCTTCAGTTGTTATGAAAATACTACATAAATCAAACGATTTAGAAGATATTTGACTTTGTAATTTACTTTACTTTATAAACGCCTGCTCTTTTTGAAACTCCAGCTTCAGGAAGTCATCACAACATGGCTTCTCTCCTAAGTCTAACAAAAATTTTACCAGCATTGGACTAAGAAGTGGCTCATGTAATGAGCTCAGCAGATGTACAGCTCCACCAGGTGTTTGCTAATTGCTGATGGCTAGTTTAAAGGAGCAGAGTGGGGGAGTCGTGTGGGAAGGCTGCTAGGAAACTGCAACTCTGAGGAGGAGCTGCACCTACTAAGTGTTTTGCCACTGGAGATGAAACGACTTCTGAAATCAAAGCAACACTCCAAGAAAGTTTTTGTATGAGGGGATAACGTAACAAAATGACGTAAAGCTCAAAAAAGTCAATTTGACATAATATTGTCCCTTTAAATTGTTGGAACATGCTTTGAACATAATGTAAAAATAGGAAAATGTATGTGTTTTTTCTTTTTTACTCATTATTATTGACTTGCAACTCTTTAATTGTAAATATTTAACTTAAAAAAAAAAGAGAAAAATCCTAATAAAAGAAACTGGATCAGGAGTCAGATTGTCATTGAAGTCAAAAAAGTACAAATTGAAAAAATATTTTAAAAAATACTGTAAAAAGTGCCAAAAGCCTGACATCTGTGAGAAAGAAACAAAACAGAAACGAACTGCTTCCACTTCCGCTCTTACTGTAATGAATGGAGCATGACATGAACTTGACGTTTGGTTCCAGTGAAGGAGGGTATGCTGGGTAAGTCGGAAGAGCTATGGATGTGATTTATTTTGCCCAGAACAGATTTTCTTGTATTTTGTTATGACGGTTTAAGCACCTTCTCCATTGTCAAGCTTAACGCTAGCTGGTGAATGTCTGGTTCGGTTCTACTGAAGCTTGGAGTGTCTTCATTGGCAGTGTGTTCCTCACTGTTTTGCTGCTGTGATTATGAGCAGGAACGTGGGCGAGCCATGAGAGCTCAGGACCTGTGGTTGGTGCTCCAATGAGGTTGTTAGCAGCAACTGAAAACCTTGAGGTTGTGGTTTGCATGGACTCAAATAAACCCAGATATTTAATTTTATCTTACAGAAATTCTTATCTGGCCCAAACATAATGAAAACAATTCGGGTTAGCTGATTGTTTTGCTAAATGTAGAAGTTTATCTATATTGCAGCACTGTATTTTCATTTTTATACACATATGCAAGCTTTAGATTCGGGTGATGAAGTCAAACGATGCAGTGCAAGATCCATGCATGAACATTATTGAAAACGAAAACCCCAACAAAGAATAAGATGCAAATCACGTCAAACTAAGTTCTGGTGTTTCAAGTCAGTCAGTGCAAAACTTGATCTGACAGAACGTTAACCAGAGCTGCACAGTTGCTCGTCTTTTCATTGCATTCTTTTTTTTTTCCAGAGTCACGTGTTGCTTGCAGGGCTGTAAAATCACAGTTACTTCACAGAAGTTGATGCATGCACTTCTGTTTCTGCTTGGGATTACGCCCTACTACACTATCAGCTTTCTGATAGCAGACGGCATATCCGCCAGTCCACTCTGTGGTGATTGAGACGCTGTTGTTTGGCTCTTGAAAGGTCCGGCCTTCGCCTGCAGTGGCGTACATCTCTTGCCGATCAGCAAATGTTGTCAATAAAATTAGCTTGTGAATGATACATGGCATAGCGCGGCCTGTACTACCCCCAGAGTGGTAGTGGTAGCGGAGAAGAGCCACGCAGGATCTGCTACTGGAGATGAGTCTGGACAGGGCTGACTGGGGAGGAACCAGTTAAAACCGCTCTTATGGAGAAGAAGCTTCAGACACTCGGAACGATAAATAATGTAGACACAATATGAAGATGTCTGAATTTTCAGCTCAAACAGAAACAGAAATCTTAGAATATTGCTATTTTGATGAGTGACTAAATTGAATCCCAAAATGTTTCACCATCTATACAGGAGAACCTCTGCTGAATGAGGGTCAGTGTAGACAGACTGTGCACTCACCACTCCATGACAATAAGGAGACACTTCTTGCCCTGATAGAGGTTCTCATAAACATCAATGATGCGCACAATATTGGCGCATGGGGACGCCCTCCAGTGCAGCTCCACTTCCCTGCGTGCCTTGGGACAGTCCTGCAGCATCTGAGCACAAACACAAAAAGAGTGAGTGTGATGAGCAGTATGTGTACCATATGTAAATATTTATTTATATCGAACATGGAAAAGCCTGGATTACATAGAGTACTGACAAAGTAACAAATAAAAAGACTAAACTCAAAGTAGTGAACTTATTTTCTGTTGTTCCTCTTCGGTTTAGGCATTTAAAAAAAATGGCCATCTTATGACACAATGTTGCGTAGCATGAAGCCACAACGACCTGGAGATGTTATGCTGCCACCAGGTGGCAAAATGTTAAACATACGGGAGTATTTTTTTTATTTAGATTTGTGAGCAGGTAGCGCCCTCTGTCTGTGACACTTTGTCAGCACACCATTTTTATCTACATGAAAACTAGCAGTCAATAATTCATTTAATAAGGGTTAGGCCTTTGTGGCCATCAGAACAAAACCACTAAAATTCAATAACACTGCCTGATGCAATAACACGAATAATTTAAACAAGCAGATTTTTTTTTAGTTTTTTTATATGAACTGACAGAACATGTATGCTGAAGAGTAAACAGTGGACAGTCATCAGCTCAAACAACCAACAGCAGACAGAGAAAGTTGTGTCTCGCATAGCAGTAAAACAGTAGACTGATTAAATAAGGACGTAACCTAGGAACACCTGCAAAACACCCACACCAATCATGCGTGTGTATCTATGTAGTCTGGTAATTTTATGCATAAACTAATCAATTCATTAAAAGTAAGTGAAGATGACATGAGTTTTTTTTTTTTTTTTCAAAACCAAAAATTATTTCCTTACAATTCAGATAGTGATTAAAATATAAGCAGTGTAACTGGGGGTAAAAAAAAACAAAAAAAAACTAATGATAAAGGAGTTTATGCACATGTTTCAATTAGAGAGACATCATGCTATCCTGTAATTAACACTTATTTATTCTCATGAGTAAAAAAAGAGAAAAAAAGAAAGAAAAAGGAAAAAGAGCCTGGACAATGAGCCACAGTCCATCTACTCTGTTATGTTACATTCCAACCCGGCCCACTGTCATAATACAATAGAGTGAGCTTCATTCCTCTGAGCAAAAAGTATCCACTCTGATCTCTGGTGCTTCACAACACACACTGTCAGTGGACTTGTGTGCTGCTAAAAAAGCCGTTTACGGAGGAAAGAAGCTACAGCTGTGCAGGTTTTAGCATTTGAAGCACAAAAATATTAGCAATAACCATCTTTACGGGAAGAAATAAGGGTAATTTACAGACGTTATTGTACTAATTCAGAAAATAATCTCATCTAAATGTAGGTTAGGTCAATAATACACCAAAAAATGTTGTAAAACAGAAACCCTACACACAAAGAGCTAAATATCTACCTTTACAGAATAGCACAGAGGTTAAAAGCAAGCTTTAACGATTATGGGAATATTTCACAACCCTGAAATAAATTACTTTCAAAACAGTGGTAATGGTGCCTTTAAGTCTGAGTTACAGCATTTGGAATTAATTAAGTATTTTTAAATTTAATTCAACATCAATCAGATGCAGCCGGTAGGCAGAAGCAGAAAACAGTCAAAATAAAGCAGCCACTTCTGATCTACCAAAAATGTAGCTATATTTTAGACTTCGTAACTGTGCCAGGGAGGCTTCTGGGATACATTTCTATCCTTGCTACATGCTGAATACACTAGAAGACATTTTCCAAGCACCACAAGTTTCCAAGCAGCTTAGTTCGTTTTTAACAAATGAATACAGTTTTCAGAATAATCCGAAACATTCGGAGACTATAGGCATTGTCGTCTGTTTTCAGAATGACAGACAAAAGAAAACTATTTAATTGCATCTCAACCAATGATTTAGACAAAATTGTGAAATATTTACTTTTATCACCATCCCGTAAAAAAAAAAAAAAAAAAATGGATTGTTGGGACAAGTTGCCAAGATAAACCAACATCCCTGCTCCAACAGGCCCGAATCAAAAAGCTGAATTACTTCCCCATTAACTATTAATTTGATTCAGGGGTGCTGGAGAAGGGATTTATCCAAAGCAAGCAGGACTGGTGGAGTGGAGTTGAAGACCCCTGAATTATTCAGCTCATTTTGATTCATCCAATTAAGCCATTTAATTGGTCAGCCAATTAAGACAAATGCGTCTTAGAAGAGCCAAAGATCCCCTAAAATCTCTTTAACCTCTGATTAGCAAAGAATTTCTGGTGACAACTAAATGAAATGTCCCTCTAATCTACACGGTAGGACAAAAGAAATAGATTTATTCCTCAGACAGAAGAGAAGACTAGAGCCTGCCAGAATTACACATAGCAACGGTTACCAGGAAGATGTGGTATGGAGGGTTTGGCCACACCTATGTTTTATATCAACACCACACATACAGACCAGTTTAACGAACCTTAAGGGCAGAACAAACCACAGCGTGGCTTGCATCCTTCTAAACAGAGTTACTAGGAAAACACAAAAATGCATAATCCAGTTGGACATAAACATAGCAAAATGCACACACAAAAAAAAAAACACGGCATTAAACATCTATTCCTATATTAATTATTTTGTCTTTATAGTTCCAAATGTATTTCTGAATATATTGGGTTTGTGCATATGTTTTTTGCTTTGTATTATAAAAAAACCTCATCACATCATTTTCCAACCATAGCAGCATTGTAAAAAAAAAAAAACAAACAAACAAAATAAAGACTGCATTAGCAAATATTCAAACTTCGATTGGTCTACAACCGTATTTATGGGTAATTTTTGTCACCACAACATTGTGGATTACTTAACACCCAAATCAAACACAGTATAAGTGCATGGTATGACAAAACATCATGATAAAAATAATTGAACCACAGGCAGACATGTTGAAAACAGTTACGCACAGTGAGATATTTTGGACACTCTGCATATTTTAAGCTGAAATGTGAGATTTCAGATAAAATAGAGTGAAGTGAGATGACCATGTTTTGACCAGAACTGCTCACAGAAGCACAACACCACCTAATCCATATTTCACTATTTTAAAAAAAAAAAACATTCTTAAATTGTTTTCCCATCACAACCTAAAAGTGAAAGTAATATCCCATTACATAAAAAACGTAAATGTCAAAAAACTCAACAAAAACAGTCCTTCTGTCCTTAGGCCACCTGCAATGCATGTGAAAGCAAACTCCCGTGACCTCACTGCTGGTGTTTGTGCAGCGTGCCCCCCCCCCCACCGCCCTCCAATCATCTGTTGTTTGCCCTTTTAAGCTAAACATTGAAGTTTATTAAGAAGGCGGGAAAAGATGGAGGCAGATGGGCAAACAATACACTTCCACAAGCCCCAACAAAAGTTTGAGAGGGCGGGTCAAAAACAGCAGGAGGTGAGAGACAGTTCAGCGAAAGAAGACCACTTCCTCCACTTGCTGTGTTGAGCCACAAAACAGCTAGTTAAAAATCACACTGGGTGACGGTGCAGTGAAAACGTGTGGGGGACTAAGAATACGCAGAGGTGACGGGTTAAGCTCGGCTCAGTCAGAAAAGCTTCTTATGCTGACAAAAAGAGGCTGAACAACGAGCTGCCAGAGGAAGATGCAGTTTGTGCTTTTGGCTTGTTCAGTGTAGACTCATTAATGTTGGAAATGTGTTTGTGTCGTTGGGGTATTAAAGGCATTTGTTAAGCCACATAAGATCTTCCTTTTTAACTGTAAAGAGCAGAAATCAGGTGTTCACATACACTAAAAAACAAATAACCTTTCTTTTCTCACTGACAATAAATCAAACTGTTTCCTGTTCTATAATTATTATTATTTTTTACTTTGTTGAAATTCATAAGTTCACAAGCATTTACTTTTATACTGTATGACCAGGACCGAATGTTTTGGGTCTCCTTCCAGAAGTTTCTCACAAGAGTTTGCTGGACGTTTGTCCCAGTCCTCAATGTGGAACTGATGCCACTGAGTCAGGTTTGGGACATGCTCTCAAATACGTTTTTAGTTCTGCACACAAATTTTCCATTGTGCTAAGATCAGGGCCATTTTGTATCTAATTTGGTGGTTCGACTGCAATCGCTGTGTCCTGAAATACCAATTTGTACCCAAGCTTTAACTGCAAAGAGAAACCAAACCGGCAAAGTCTGTTAGCTTAAAAGGAAATACAGTTGGTTTTATAAAGTTGGTTTTTACAATTTTTACAATGTGTATATTAACATGTGATTTGAACTGTAAAACAAGTCTTGTGAAAAAAAAAAAAAAAAACTTTACGAAGATTGACTGCTTACACACAAACAGCGTTATCTGTCATTTCTAGCTATCCTTATCACATACACCCTTGCATTTGATCTTCAAAGACTCAACAACGCCAACGTTCTTTTCCATTAGGAGCTTTCGTTCTGCATCAGGAAGTGAGATGACAGGAAGTGTTACAGCCTTGGTTGTAAAACAACTGGCAGTTGCTCCCAGCTGCTCAAAATGAGGCTCCCTTAAGCAGTGTCCTAACAGAGGAGGAAGTGAGAGTCTACTACATCTCCATGATACGGATGTGTTGTTTTAGAGCCAAGGCTGTAACACTTTCTGTCGTCTCACTTCCTGATACAGAACACACGCTCCTAATAGGAAAGAAAGTGGGTGTTATTGAGTCTTTGAAGATCAAATGCAAGGGTGTGCAGAATAAGGATAACTAGAAACAATAGATAACGCTGTTGATGGAAGTAAAACGGAGAATAAACGTTACCAGATATAACTCTGACTCAAACACTCTCCACCCCACGCTCTGGTCGGCCCTCACTAACTCGGCCCTTTGGTGACCTCATGATTCACAGCGTGGACCGTGTTCTGTCACTAATATCTGTGAACTATCATCAGAGAACCACACATGGGTCACTAGCACAAATTCAAGCACGTGTGTTAAATGTTGAACTGCTGACTTGACTCAGACTGTAGAAGTAGTGCTCAGATGAAAATACTGAGCACAGACAACAAAGGAAAAATAAAATCCCTTCCACCTCCCTTTGATCAGTCATTCATTATTTCCTACTTAGACAGCACTAAAATGATTGCATAATGGACATCACATAAATCTGTCATCCTCACAGAGTTATTATCTGCTTAATCACAGCAGTCATTTCAGGTATCTCAATAATTTGAGGCATTCCTTGTGAGATAAATGACAGCACCAAGCAGGTCAGTTTATTTCCACTGTGTACTTTCCAATAAATTATTCCATTTGTTGAGTTTTGTGGAAATGTTTAAAACAAAAGCAACATGCCACAACTTTTTTCTTGCAATAAAATTTAAGTGGAAACTAACTATTTTGAAAGATACACCAATTAAGCCTTAGTATGCAAAAAAAAAAGCCTTCTTCAGGTAGTTTATAAAAAAAATGAGGATGTTCTGCTAAAACTACTGAAAAGTGGTGGCACCTATATTTAATGCACACCATATAACGGTTAAAATTTGATGAAAAATTAGATTAGAAACTTATCAAGTTAAGATCTCACTATTTTCTCACTTTCTCCACTTCTAGTGTTTACAACTGTAAACCACTTCAGTTAAATCTTGAGGTGAGCATTAGACTTCCTGCAAAAACAAGTTTCAGGGTAGTTTCACTATTGGTCGTTTTGGCTACCATTCATAACAGAGCAGTCCGACTGGTTATTGGTTACACGGCCTTTACAAAGAAAGGGAAAAATGCTTCCTTTTACTGTTAACACCATTCAGCACAATTAAAACACACTGCTTCTGTATCAGGAACTAATCCCAAGTAGCATGTAGCAAATAGCTTGCAGAGAAAGGTTTGCTGAAAAAAAAAAAATCAAGCACAAAGTTTTGCTCTAGAAGTTATTTTCATTATATAAAAGTTGTGTTATACTTTTGAACAAACATTTTCAAGTTTTGGGCTCTTTTTTTCTTTACAGTATGACAGTTGCATCAGCTTGGAAATTATTCGGTCACACAAGTTGTTAGCAAGTTTCTTCTCCATCTATCAAACCACATCCTTACAATCACACGTCCGCCCACATAGAAAGTGGTGGTCTGCGCAAGTGTGTGAGTGTCTCCTCCAGAAGTCACACATATGATAAATACAGATTCTAATACAAGCATGGCCTCAGTTTGGACTAATAAGAGTTACTAATTGTCTACAATCAACTGGCATCAAGATACTCACAATTCCTTTTAGAAAGATTTATGTAGGTCTGATCAAGTGTCACTAATATTGTTCTTGTGCATGACGTAGTTTTTGCAAATATGAACAAAAGGCTGAAAAGAATACAGTAGCAATTCCTTGCTACCGTGACAATTCCTGATGTTCCCTTATGTGTTACTTTCAAATTTATAAAACAGAAAAAAAAATGTATTCTTTTTCAACTCCCATCTTTAGTTTTTAAGGACTGGAGTTGAAAAGTAAAGAGTTAGTTACAAAAGGCAGAGCGGCCTCAAGCGCCAGCCTCACATTTCAAATAAAATAAAGATTAAACACTTAGGACAGGGGAAATAAAGTTAGGAAAAAATGAATCATCCTGAATTCCAAACTTCAGTGTCAGAAAGAAAGCTACAGCTGCTGACCTTTAACTTAAAAAAAAGAAGTGTTGTTTATCAGATTTTACAAATGCTTCAATCTAACCTCAAGATGAAAAGGTTTATGAAAACCTAACACCGAAAATGGGCAAATGCTAATCATACAAACCCTAAAGTTTAAAGGCGGTGTTGTTTTAACCGTCAATAAACATCACATAGATCTTGTTTCTAACAGAAAAAGATTTAAAGGGAATTGTGTCCATAATAAATAGTACAAAAAAAAAAAGTGTTAATGATAATAACTTGAACCATTAAGGAAAAAATACCTTGTTCTCCCAACCTATGAATGTCTTATGACCAAAAGACGGGGATTTCCCTCTTTAGGGACAGAAACAAATGTCAGATGATTAAAGATAAATGGAGTTACGATTTTACACATGTATGAAAAAACGGAAATGAAAAACTATTCAGAGGGCTGACGTAGCACCTCTACCTCTGGAGATGTTTCCTCTTTTTGTGAGTGATATATTACCACCGTTACTTCACTGTGACCATGTTAATGTTTAATCAGACAGCAGTGTGAATTCAGATGGATTTATTATCCATGGACGTTGTTATGATTGCCAAAGCCTCATAAAACGGTGTCTAGGTAAAATCAGTTCTACCATGTTTCAAGAGGCTTAGTGGTTTAGTGTTCATAAATTTAAACTGTCTAATACATTCAGTTCCTCTTTTTTACTCCGGCTTACCATGTTTACCTGCAGTGGCGCTTAAAAGCATACGCAACCATGTTCAAAAGCCAGTTTTGTTGTGACGTAAAAAACATCAGAAAAGATAAATCGTTTTAATTTTTTCACATGTGATATTTATGCTGTACTACTTTATGTAAAAAAAAAAAACAGAAAAAAAACAAGCCTATCTAAAGCACAAACATAAAACTTTGAAGATACTAAAACCTGGCTGACTAAATTTGAACAGACTTAAACTAAACTTTGACTCAGATTCAGTGTTTAATCTTCTTTAGTTCAACTATATTGAATTGAGTTAAAATTAAATAATATTCAGATCACCTGAGATTTACCTGATATTTGCCAGCTTGCATTTTGTTACATCGGATCAGAAGGATTACAAGACATCAAGTCAAAAGAAGAGCCAACTTGATGCAAACCTCTAATAGGAGAAATAACACTAGAAACTTATTTATAAAAAAAAATGAGCCAGAAACTGGCGATGAAGGCTTCAAGTAGCTCGACAGCAACATTGAAGGAGTTGCAAAACTTTCCAACAAGTGTTATTTTTTTTTTTCTTCATGTGACAACAGGCTGCTGTGTTCTCCATGTCCCCACAATAAGAATCAAAGTTGCAATGCAGGATTCTTCTCTTCCAGAGAAAAACACCCAGACCTGGTTAAAATCTCCCAAAACCTTGTAGATGAATTCGATATGAACTCATTAAAAGCAAAGTTGAAATTTTGAACCATAAACTGGGTTATTTGCCAAATGAACCTATATGGTGCTCCGCTTCACTGAGGAACACCATATAGACACTGAAACATGGAGGTGGCTGAATCAAGTCTGGAGTTATTTATTTAAAGATTATCAAGGTGGGAAAAGTCACTAACATTTCCAAATACCAATAGGGTATAACACCAAAACATCAAAAGTCTGCAAACAAGCTGAAGATGAAAATAGATTTGCTTTTTCAGCATTACAATAAGTCCAAGTTGTTTTCCAAAGTAACAGAAAATGGAACTCAATGGTTTAAAATGGCCTATTTACAAACAAGAACCAAATCTGTGGGCTCACCAGAAGACGGCTTTGGACTAGAAATGTCCCCACAATCCCAATCTGATTGATCTGATGAACCATTTATAGGTGAAGTGGGAAAGTATTAACAAGTTGTGGGATCCCAATACACTCTCACCAAAAAAGGTTGGATGCTAAATTTGAGTCAAAAAATGCTCAATGAAAGGATTACTTTTAAGGTCGACTCCCAAATGCAACTCAATTTTTGACCCTTTTTTCCACCAATTTTTGTGTTTCAGTTAAATTGTACAGGACAAATATGAGAATACTTGACTCAATTTACATCACAAAAACCAGACCTTTTAAAAAGAGTGTGTATACTTTGGTATAAAACCATAAGGAGTGACTTTCACATCTTTTAAACGTGTTGGATATAAATTGTAACCACTGTTGGGTAGGTCTCTCTGCATGGTTGTCTGTCTTGTTTGTCTTTGTGTTGTCCTCTAACAGTCTAGGGACCTGTCCACGGTGAACCACGTCTCTAATGACAAGAGATGGGCACCAGCCCCTCTTCTCAATCCTACAAGAACCAGCAGGTATAGACGCTAGATCGATGGTTGTTTTCCCAGCAGTTTATTTCAGGCAGCCCAGTCACACACCATCTCTCTCCTGCTGCCCTCCCATGTATTTACATTTTACCCCTGAAGAGTCGTCACACCGCATAGCTTCTCAGCTCAATCTAACACCGCGTTCTTTCCAAATACTTCTAGATCCCTTCTCCATAGCTTTGATAAACAGATAAGGCCCAAACAGTACGACAGAGTCCCGCTGCATGACATGTTAAAACAGCCCAGGTTATACAAACACCGACAGTAAATGCGTCAGCTGCACTCGTAGGTTTTCATTATGCATCACATCAAAGATCCATAAAGCCAGGGCTTTAATGTGGAACAATCCTTTTCTCTTTTATTTGGGTTTTTATGGTCTAATGTTAACAAATGATACTAAAAATAATATGCAATTATAATATAAGTTTTAAATGATAAAGCTGGATATTTTTGACTGTTTTTGGTGGTTATATAAAAGAAAAATCTGGAAAAATAAATGTATGTAGCATGATAATGAAAAAGTCGCATTTCTTCGTAATAAAAACACAACCAATAATACGGATAATATATTTAACTTTTAGTGACGTTTTGTATTAAATAGCAAAAGAAAAAAAATCCCACTTTAAAACTTATGATACCACAGCAAAATGTAAGGTTTAGGTAGATTTACTGATATCGACTCTTGCTAATTTGAAGCTTTGATGCTTCTTTCCCAAAAAATCTGAATCAAAAATAAATTGTGGCCGTTTTTATATTTTAGATAAGCTGAAATGACTTTAAATTTTGACTGAAGAAAATTAATATACAAAATAGATTAGAAATCTTTTTTAATGTTTAACCATTATTTATCATGATAAAATGCAGCATTCGTGCCTAATAAAACACTTCGAATTTCAACACAATACATGTTGAAATTTTAACAAAAATGGTCCAATATTATGAAGTATATATTTTTGAAAGTAATTACTTTCATCTTTATGCTAGCATCAGGGCTAGACATATATAAGCCAGCGACATTTGTTTTATTGCTTATTTTTAATTTAATCAAATTAAGTCCATCATCCACATAAAAGAAACTGGTTTTCAGTTTGTTTAGGATTTTTGTTTATTTTTTTATTTATTCATTTTTTTAATACAGTGTCATCACTGCATTAAAAACAACATTTGGCAGTACTTCAGACCTCTAAAAATATTTCCGTAACAAGGACACGTTACGGGCAGACCAATCAACACAGGAAGCATGTATAAAGTCAAAAAGTTATTGATTTTTAGAGAGGCTATATTAGGTATAATACTGTACAAGGCCATAAATTATTAAGTTTAAAGGCAACGTCAGTCTGCCAAACATTTGCCGGTAATAAGGTATAGTTGCAAGTGACTAAATAAGAAGTTTCCTTCATAGTGTGTGAGGTTTATTAAACCTAAGAGAATGTCCATATAACCAGATTTTCCCCCCACAAAAAGCCAGATGAAAATATTGAATTATTCTGCAAAACCAGAACAATATGTGGTCCAAGAAATGCAGACGCTTTATCAATACAACATCACCATGTTAAATGTACAGGTACTTGAACACAATGTATAAGACCTGACTGGGTTAGCATAACAAAAACAACACTTTGCAAAGTATTTCACAGCAAGACACGCTGCCGTGGAGACATTGTTTTTTTGTCACCTTTGAATTTTCATACATTAGCACAATCACAAACAGAAGCTAAAAATATTCAAGAGACAAGTCTGGTGACTTGTGATGTCTCTGTACACTTACACATGCATGACTCTTCTGGTGTGTGCTACTTATGAGAATTTAAGTGAGCGGATAAAAACGCAGCAGCATTCCTGATGTGCTCTTGCCTTACACGTTTCATCCCTTCATGCAGCTTTTGGATAATGCAGAGTTTAGAAATGAAACTCTGCATTATCCAATGCCAACTTTTTCTTTTTTTTTTTTCCTACCCTGTCTGGACACTATGATAGGGAATAACACCGACTTCACTGTCTGACTATTTCTAATATTCTGCAAAGCCCCCTATTTCCCTGTGGAACACTTGGATTGCATCAGAAACACAAATTATTAAAGAAATATTTTAAGCAAACATCACTTCGATCATATTTTTACATTCTGCTTGATGTGAACATTGTTAAATGTTCGTATCTTTACGACCTTATCTGGTGACTGTCCAAACACGTCGCAGCTGGATTGTATAGGTCACTGGAAACTCTCTTTATGAGCCGAGTTTCAAAATATACCCATGCGTCTGGGAATAAAAACCAGAGCGTCACAAAGAGCCATTCTTTCTACAAACTGGATTATCAATCAAATTTTACGTCACTGGAACTGATGCAATCTCTCAAACCGGGTATCTGCTTCTTGTTTGGTTGCTTTTTTTTTTGTTGTTCTTTTTCCAGTGAGCAGAACCAGTGTCATCAGGCAGAGCTGTGATATGTGAAACATCTATGTCTAGTTGACATAGATGTGAAATGACTAATAACCGTGCCCACAACACTAAACTGCATTTAAAAAGGGACAACACAACTCAAACATAAATATTAGGATTTGATGCACTGTACCAGATTATAGCTAAGGTTTTTTTTAACATTATAGACAATAAGATTCCTTAATTCGAAAGGTTGTAGATGGTTTTTTCCCCTGTTGCAAACCTTTTCTAAACATTACGGCCTATTGCTATCAGACCATCATGGGGAAGCACATTTATGTATAAAGGGACTGTGAAATGGAAATTAAGGGAGCCTTCATGCAAATAGCTTGGTGTTTGGGAGAAAAGCTCAGTTTTTAATTTCTACTTCCTCCTGTGTTTTCAAAGCCAACTTTCAACTTGCACCGCAGCGGCATTTATTTTATGTTATTTTTTTATAAATACACCACTGAGATTTTGAAGTGAAATATTGAGCTCATACAGGTATATGTATGAGTTTTACGTTTTTAACATGCATTAAAACTATAAATCACAACCTGCCATGTTTTTATTTTGTTTTTCTTCATTTAGCAAGTAGGTTATTAGTGACCCAACTAATCTACTCTTGTGAATTTACTAGAGGTGTCGATTGGCCACCAATCATAATTGGCCAATTTTTGTGAAAAAGTGTATAATCTGTGATTGCCGATCACGGTCTCTTGTTGCCGATCACCAAAACCGATCACATTTATCTCACTTCACAACTTTCTCCTCTTTCCTTCACACTCTGTGGCAACAAATCCTGTCGTGTGGAACTACAACGCTCTCAGAGCGAATGGAGGAAGTTAAAGTGTTGCGGCGGAAAATTACCTCCTGATGAAGCACGTCAAAATGCATCAACACATCGAATTTAATATGGCATTTAAGAAACAAGCACTTGACGGAGTTTGGCTACATAGAGGCTCAATGCAGGAACACAAGGACATCCGGAGCGGACAGACAACAGGTAAAGCAGCGCACAGCTACCAACACTCACCCGGATTAGCCTGACGGTCAGAAAGCTGAACAAATAACCCGAAAAATAATTCAAGTCTTCGAGCTGGCGGTGGAAGATGCTGGTTCTGATCTCGCTCTTGGACCGCTGCTACGCGCTACTGGTAGTAATATTTCACAGATGGAGCGCCGCTCAACCTCCACCAGACAGTGACTCTCACACCGAACATCTGCTTAAAGCTGCAGCATGTAACTTAAAAAAATTAAATTACATTTTTAGATATGTATTAAAATATGCCTAGTATGTCTAAAATAGGTCAATTTATTGCCAGATAATTTTTCCATTTTGCCAGATAACATAGTATCATTTATATCTAAAGCGAAAAAGCAACGGCCATTCCAGGCGGCCAGCAGAGATCGGCTTCATGGATGATCGGAGTCTGCAGCAAAAAACCTGATCGGAGCATCCCTTGAATTTACTTTTAACATCCCATAAACAGCATATTACACTAAACTTAGTACTTATAATTGGCAACTAAAAATATTATGTTGAAATAATTCTGAGGAAAACGCTGCTCTGACAGCAGCACGTTGTAGAGATTGGCAGAGAACACACACCTAAAGCCACGACAGATTAGCTTAACACACATTACTGCCATCATTTGCTCCTTGTATGAAGCTCATTCAACCGATTTAAAACACTGGGCTGATTAATATTAAACGACATTCATGTGTTCACCCCTTTAACACACAAAAGGAGTTATGATCAGGGTTTCCCCAGAGTGTGACTGATTTGGAGATTTTAATACATTAACAAAAGTCACATAGTGCTCCTCAGTGCAGCCCGGAAAAAGTTCATTCATCCTTATAGATCTTTGCTAAATGTGGACATGCATCAGTCTAGTGGTTTGCCCCTCGTTAATCATTGACCAGGACAGAAAGTGATCTCCAGGCGTTGTACCTAATGCAGCGCGTCACATTGCATGTGTTTTATTCTTATCAACATTTAACTCAAATATGTGCAGCTCAGTAAGCAAGTGTCAACATTTCAAGGTGAGCTGAGGAAGAACCTGATCTGAATCGATTCCTCAACAGCGCTGGAATGGTAATTACATTCAAGCGCAAGCATGACACAATAAAACGTCAATCCTATGACGTCTAATTTACAGATACCAACTCTATTACTAGTAATTAGAGCTAGTCATGGCACGTTTCCAGCCACCAACATCACATTTCAGCAGGATGCAGCTGGTGACGCTGGATGATGTGTTTTTAAAAAAATGCATTTAGACCTGTAGTGTAGAAATGAGTCAGGAAATAAGCTACTGAAACTCTAAATCTGATTCTTTTCCAAATTAGTGAAAATACTATAAACAAGCATCACTAACACCAACACTTCAGTTAACCGTTACAAAGCGTTTCGGAGTCCGGGAGGTGATTAGAAGTAAAGTCAGGGGAAGTACAGCGATGTGAGAAGATATGTGAGACTGCGTTTTATTCATCTCCAGTTCAGCTGGCACAGCAAGGCTACTTTGTTTCATCCTTTTCAGTTTTACGTTTCTGTGATGGAACGCCATTCATTTGGAAAAGGCCTGTAACAACATCCTGCATCACAATTACCGAGTAAAAATTCATCTTGGACGTGTTAAAAACGGGCCTTTATGTCTTTTTTTGACCAAATTACTGCAGATAAATTAATTCTGACTTCCTGGAAAAATAAGTGACCAACTTTAAGCTTTGGCTCAAAGGAATGACTAATTCCCCTCCTTGGTAAATTTCTATTTTTACGTCCCACTTCTGTGTCCTTTACTTAAAAACTGCACGTGCCATTGTGTTAGAAGGGATTAATTTGGGTATCTGTGAAAGTCTGGTCGTGTATTTGCAGAGGTCATTGAATAATACCTTTCTGACAACTGTCAAAAAAAAAAAAAAAAAAACTATGATCCAAGGAGTAAAAACAATGCTATTTCAGTCATTCTAGTCATGCTAGCAGCACCATGTATGCATCACTAACATAAAGTGCTAAAGAAAGCTGAAAATGTTCACTCGCACTCTCTTAAAAATATTTGCAAAACTCTGTTTTACAGTCAGTGGAAGCAGCTCCTACAATGTGATGTTGGAACTGCTTCCAACATCACATTGGAATGGTCGCTCATAGTAGAAAAGCTTAAGAAAAAAAATAAAAATAAAAACATATTTTGAATGTTCTAGCATTTTCTTTCTAACATTTAGGGTCTCTGCAAGTCTCCAGATTCACTCCAAGACAATGATTATTTAATAAGATAAATATATTTGACTTATTTAGTACTAAGCAACTTAAATACAAATTTAATTTAAATTTATGTTTGTTTTCCAGCTATTAGATGTTCTTTTACATCTGGGTTTACCTTCCTGTAGTGTAAAGTAAACTTTAGATCACTTTATGTTACTGATGAACGGTTTGGCCAACTATTGAAAACTACCCTGTGAAATCTAACCATGGTTAGTGGTTGGTAACAAGAGCGTTTTGGTTTTTATTCAATTTTAAACCAGTAATTGTTTCGGATGTTTATGGGCAAGGCTAAATGCCTGGCGATAAAATTTATTTTGACAGGAGCAAATGCTTTCCTGCATCACCCAAATTCCACAACCAGAGTTTCAAATCACTGAAAACAAAATACAGCAGCCAGTGAATGAATGAAGTTATACATTTAACTCACTGATACATCTATTGGAAGGGCCTCTTGTGGAGAATGGGATATTTTGGGGGCTGGAAATTATTTGTTTTTTTAAGGCCTTGCAGAAACGCAAAATATTATGGCTCTTATTAAATTAAGTTTGAAACGTTCAACAACAGAATCGCCAGGTGAGAAGCTGAAAAAAACAAACAAAAGCAAACATGCAGCGCGTGCATATATCCATACCGGTCTTGATAGAGAGGTAGAAAAATAGATCTTTCTTTGTTTTTATTAATGACTTCACACGAACTAGATAATCCATAATGGCGGTTCAAGTGGTGTCAGCTACAGTATTTAACTGGGTGACATATCGGACCACTGTGGCTCACCTTTAACGCATATTTGTCACCGGTCTTCCTCTGGAAGATTTCCACCACCTTGCCATTGATCCCCAGCCCCAGCACCTGGCCGGTGATCTTGTACTCGTCTGTTATGGCGTTCTTCTTGATCTGTAGGTGGGGTCTGGCGTGGAAGTGGCCCGTGGGGTTCTGCTGGACCGCCGGGTTCGGAAACAGTGGTTGGTTCTGAGCGTTAGACAGCATAATGTCCACAGTCTTGTTTGACTGAGCTGGTGGGATAACTTAGCCGTCGCTTCTCGACAATTCCGCGCCGTCGTTCTCCTTTATTGACCAGAAATTGAGTCTTCCTGACTTCTCTGGCCTCTGACAGACTAAAAACGGTGAAAAGAATAAGACCCAAAGTCTCACGGACAATAATTCTGATGCTAGGAGTGAATAAAGACCCTCAGTTAGCCGATAAATGCTAAATTAGACAGTTGTTAGCATGCTAGCTCGAGTCTATTCTGTGATCTATGACTGTCGGCTAACAAGTGAGCTATAGGTTAGCTTATCCATCTCCGGTGGTATCCGCCTTCCACCGGTTCCTCAAAAAACGCTGGAGAAACTTTTCTAAAACATCCTCTAAGTTAGCTACAATGTTTGGTTTCACTATGGAAAAATCTCGAAGTCTAAAAAATGAAAATAAAGACGACAGAAAGCAATGTAGATAGGACAAATAACAGAGAAAGTCCGACACCCACTGCTTCGTCAAACACACTTCACTTTTCAGTGGACAGGCAGCAAGCAGGTTTTACTCCTCACGTCATAGCTGTGTGTTTTTTCGGCGCTTAAAGGAGAAGTACGACAGAGGAAACGACACAATGTTTGGAGCCAGCCACCAGCTATTTAAAACCAGCAAAAGTAAACCGTGTCTTTTTGTATGTTTCTTGTTTGTGCATCGTGGTATTCTTTGTAAATTGGTCTTTATTTCGTCGCTGTATTGTCTAAAGGAAGAGACCCTCTAACAAAGATGGTACCAACTAGGGGGGGCGGACAAAAATAGACGCACTAATCTCTGACCAGAGGCCTGCAGGTTACCTCAAGGTTAGGGCTCTTTTCTACCAATTCAGACTGCTGTTTCAAAGGAGACAGAAGTCCAGTCATTTACAGGTGCATCTCAATAAATTGTTGGAATAATTCTGCTAAAAAAGTGAAATATAAACACATTATATATATATATATATATATATATATATATATA
>CAEGAE010068422.1:0-51349 GCA_903067095.1 Girardinus metallicus | reverse complement strand
AAGTGGCGGAAAAATAATAATAACTAAGAAACAGAGCAGATACAATAGGCCTTCGCAGCGCTTCGCTGCTCGGGCCTAAAAAAAGAAACAGAAAAAAAAGCTAAAAATAATATGCTGCTATAAACACATGTGTGTATAGTTTTTTTTTTGTTTACACCAGTCTACTTCTTTAATGACTACAGTTCAGTGCATTTGCAGTTTTTACATAAGAGATAATTTTTCTTTGACGTAATTAGTTTTCCAAAAATTACTCTTTGGTGTAAACATAAAATCTATAAACACATTGCACAGCTGTAGTCTGCGTCGGTTTGTGGGAAATTCACGCAGCCTTGGTGGTACCACCTGTTGCATCTGTCACATGCGATCTGTAAATGAAAAAATCTAAATGGTCAAATAACTGCATGAAGACTATTCAACCTAAATAATGTTTTTAGTTCCTTGTCTGTTTACTAATGGTGATATTGTGTTTTGTCAACATAAAGCTTCTTCTTAATCATCAATATATATTTGGTAGCTCAATATTTGAGGAGATGACAGCATGTTCCTGACATGTATGAAGGTTAAAAAAAAATAATTCCTGGAAAATCTAGCCTCAGAATACAAACAGAATGTAATTTAACATAAAAATAAAACTTCATAGAAAAGATGGATTTTTTAACAAAATTTAAATTAACAAAGAAAAATAACAGTAGCAATCTTGTTACAGGGACTTTCCTTTTTATTTGTGCTCTGGTCTTAATTACATTGATGGAATAATCGCTGATTTTTTGTCCATATTATCAGTTAACTTTAAATACTTTCATAAAATTTTACTGACTCAATTTTTTTAAATAGATTATCTATAATAAACATCTTTGTCCACATATAAATAGTGTATGTTTCTTGTTCACTGGTTCCTAATAACTTTATTCCAAAGGTATTCTTTTTAATGGGGAATATTTTTGGCCATGAAGGCAAAAAGAAAAGTTTGTTTTACAAGTTTTCCTTTTGGTTATTAGGTAAATATGTCCCTTCAAACATTACAGAAGTTTAACATATTGACAAGTAAAAGTGATGTTTAGGCAACAGTAAAATCTTGAAAGTCTTAAATTTTGAGGTAAATTTTCTGTTTTTAAGGAAGTTTCTGCTTTTTTTTTAAACAAGTGAAACATTTCATGTATTGTGCTATTATACTTCTTTTTTTTTTCTAGCTGTGACAGGCTGATGTCAACACCCACTCAGATGAGGACTGGCCACTCTGCTCTTCTTAAGTGTAAGAAAGTGATCAAATTAGAGACACTGCCACCTGGTGGTATTAATGAAGCACCAGTGGTATGTGAGTCACTACATATGAATGTAGTAATATAAATGTAGTGACAATAATAAAACAGTAGAACTGTTCACTGTCTGGAAACTGGAGACTGTACTGAATATTAAATGTGACTTAGTGTTAAAGGGCTGTGATCTTAAGAATATTAAGTGTTTTCCCATCCTTTTTGGTTTTGCAGCAGTAAAGTTCATATCTGTAATGTCTAGAGTTGCCCACAGGAGGCCCCAAAATGACAACTAGCACAAAACCATCAGCAGCATTATACTGCACAAGTGTTGTTTATTAGTGACATACAAAGATCAGTACTGCTACGTCACTGGCTGTGAAAACAAACTAGTTCATCTGTTCTTGTATTTTAGATTTCAGATGAATAATTTGATCCAAATCAAGAAATAGTGCTTTAATATGTTTACATCAACACAAAAAGTAAAATTTCTCTGTCACATGGATCTACATGTCAGTTTACTTAGACTGAGAGTGTTTGTGGTAATGCATCAAGATAGGGCAAAATCTAAATGAGGCCAAAACAAGATCTACTGAAACTTAACTAAAAGTATTTTATTAACGCAATCTATTGTCAATGCCGGTGGCAGCTCTATCTCTGAAAATAAGCAGAAGTGAATGTAAACCACACATAAAGTCTATGTTCCTTGTTTGCTGTTAAGACTGCTTGCAAATGCTATTTATCTACTGAAACAATAGATTAATTGTTGTTTTTTCCCAGATGTCCTATAATGAGTGTAAAATTAGAAATTAAGACAGATAAAGTTGAAAGGTTGCACAGAGGTAACCTATTTGTTTTTCTGTCACACTCCAGACTACCAAACACATGTCAGTGTTAAACAAAGATAATCTGAGCAATTGCACATAGGAGAACAAAGAAGATATAGCTAAATCAATCAATCAAAAAAAAAAAATGGATGGCTAAAATATCCTCAAAAGCAAAAAAAAAAAAGAAAGCAAGGCCAAGAGCAAACTGAAGAGAAATTTTCAAAGTATTTTATTAATAAGGCATTTTTATCATTGAATTTAAATACAGTGTGACTGTTATCCTGTTAAAAAAATAAAAAAAGTAAAAATTGAGCATTTTTACTTTTTGAATCAGTTTTTTGTTTGATTGTATATTTATATTTGTTTCAGGTGATAGTGACTTAAATTCACAATGGTGCATTCACTGTTTTTAACTTATTTTACATACATTTTTATTTAGAAGACGGTAATCCATTGCATACTGTCTTCAGTCGGTATAATGAACTGTTTTGCTTCCCTTTGCTGCTCCTCAAGGCATGTTTTTGTTTTCCTGCAGGGGTCAGAGGTTTCCTGCTTTGCCACGCCTAGTTCAAACTGATGGGTGACTGACAAACTTCTGTAAAACTTTTCATGAGTAACTGAGAACATGCTTTGGTTGGTGGCAGGTGAGCTGCAGCAATAAAACATCTGAAGCATGCAGGACAGGAATTACCTTTGATGTTTACTGTCATTGTCACTTGCTTTATTAAGTCTTTTGTTTCTGAGCAAACCTCCCAGCACTGTTTATAGAATAATATACTTTATGACTTGGTGTATGTAGATATGTAGTTCTTAAATGTGTTTCAACAATGTTCTCATACAACTGAGCTTTGGATAAGTCACTCATTACACTATGTAAGAGACACAGGATGTAACACAGTGTAAATATAAAGATATATATTTATATTTTAAAATGTTGTGCTACATTTTACAATTTTGGATGAGATTTCTGTGTGATACAGGATGCAGTACAAAACTGGTATAATTGTGGAGAGAATTTTTTTTTCATACATTCACAAAAAAAAAATCTAAATCTTGACTTGTTGCACCTTCTTTTCGGACAGATCAGATTCTTACAAGTAGAGACTTCACCACTGAAATTTCTGTCAGTATAATCCAGCCATGACTTTCTATGAACTCTTAATCCTCTCTAGGGTCACAGAAGGGCTGTGGACAGGTCAGTAGTTCATCAGAGCAGGAAAATCAACTATAATCTCTACTAAAATATGTATTTGAGCATAATTATATCATCACTCAGATGTCATATTTCACTGGTTGACATGTGAGTAGTGGAGGACAGAACCATGTCTTTATTTGTATTTTTTTTATTTCAACATACATTGGGAACAAGATTCATTTTTCAATCACATTAAAAATCTGAGCTGTTTGCTGGTGAACACTTAGTTGATACAGCTGCAATAAGAAAGCGATTGACCTCTTTTTGCTCTAATGACCAAATGCATTTTCATCCTGACCTCTGCTTTCCAATGATTGATTGAGGGAACTTTCCAGGAAGTTCCCTCATTCAAAGGCAAAAACACATCCCTTAAAGAAAACCATCTAACAGTAATGATAGATTTTATTTATAATGCCCTTTATATCAAATTTTACCTGTAAAGGCACATTTGCACTCTAACAATGGGACGCTACTGGATTGTAGCCACAGCTGCCCTGTGGCAGTCAATCTTCAAAGGATTTATTTGTTCATAAGAGTTTCACTTTTTGTATAGAATGAGTGAAATACATAAACTTTACTAGTTATTTTACATTATGGAGATATATCTTCAAAATGATGTTTTTAAAGATTGAGGAAAAGGAGTAAAATAAAATGGATGTGTGTGTTTAGAAGAATAGACCAGCTTGCACAGGTTGTGAGCTGTGGTTGATACTAGGGTGTCTCCATTTTGGCAGACTGCTGCTTTACACAGTTCCTCATCATATAACTTTAGAAATGTGGTCTCGTCAAATTCTTATTATCTAATGATAGAATTCTTCAAATATTTGTGGATTCCTCACATTTAACTTTTACAGATGCAAATCACTTTTATTACTTTAAGATTTCAGTAAGTTTCTCATAAGTAACGAAACCGGTTTCTGGTTGTTTTCTTTTCTTTTGTTCTCCATTTTCTATTTTTAACATGTCCTGCTTTCAGTTTTGTATCCTTTGACACCAGATCAAGACGTAAAAACATGTAGAAAGTTTTTAATCTACATTTAAATTTTTCTTAAATATATATTTTTATGCTTGGAATTTAACTGATCCAAGTTTTATTTCCACCTTCAGTGGCGTAAGACACAATCAGTGTAGAAGTAACTTGAAACAGTTTTAGAGCCTTTTAGATTGTTCTGAATGACAATAGAACCATTCAAAACTTGGGGTAATGTTTCCTGTAATTCAACGCTTTCTTGTTTGCAAAAGCTCTCTTCTAAAACCTGAACAATTATTTGTACAGGGTGTGGTGGAAAAAACTATTTTACCAAGCATTGTCAGGTGAAATCTCTTAATCAGGTTTATTCATATATTGTGCACAATACAGAGAGCTTATAGGACAATCAATAATGAAGCAGGTCTGGGTGAAAAGCTCTGCCAGACAGAGACAACACATGAGTTTTATACCAAGGATAAGGAATTAAAAACAATTGGCGAGACAGTCTGGTTCTGATGCAGTTGTAGAAAACAACTTCCAGCCTTGTACATGTAACCCAAATAGTTGTTTTGGTGAGAGTTCACAAGCATTTCATATTACATGATCAGCAGATGCTAACTTGTAGTAATTTCCACCACAAGGGACAGTTAGTGAGTATGCAGTTTAGCAAGTGCGGCATAGAGTAGTTTGTTACTCCCATACCCAGGTTTTACTTTTGGTTAGGTTTAAATAAGAAGAAGAGTTAATTCCTAAAGTTTTAAGTTTAAAAGTTCTGAGTAAAAGTGCAACAGTCTTTAAGAATCAGCATTTCAAAACAATGTAACAGTGTATGATATCATACAAAATTGTTTTTCAGTCAAGTTTCAGATTTCACTGGTGGGCAGGTTAGTTCTGCAAGGCAGAATCTTTTCTTTATTGGTATTTTTTAATTTGAACAAGATTCAGTTTCCATGCACATTAAGAATCTGAGTTGCACAATATGGTAAATCTTTATATAAACTAAAAAGTTTATATAAAGATTTTGTTTGGAGCCTTGGGTGCACCTGTGTAAAAATGATAAAAATCGCAAATGTAAACCTATTATTACTTTCTTATTTAATTTATTATGAAACTATTCCAAAGCAACATGTTCTTTTATTTGTGGATAGGTTTCACATCTAGCAACAGATTCATTTGTTAGAAACTCTTCTCTGTGATTCAGTTGCTTTCTGTGTGTTTTTTAAACTCATACAAATCACAAAATATGTTGCTTTGATGTTTTGAGATAAAAAATAGTCATTATCATCAAGTTCCTTTGTTGAAACGGTAACAACATTGAATACGGTTAAATCTTGTACTTTAAGCATCACTGATATTGTGTTGCCACTCCCTGATTACCTTTACTGATTAAAGGTAATGTGAAGCAATGTGAAACTGATTCAGATTTTCTGTGTGCAGTGGACACATTTTTGAGTGACAACTCGTTCATCGGCTTCTACTTTCGATGTGGCAGACAGAACTTGTTTATCCACGGTGACGTGGCATCTTCAGGGTTCGTGGTACTTTTGGTTTTGTCAAGTCATTTTGTCCTGTTCATAATATTTAGGATTCTATGATTTAGTTAGGCCACTTTATGGGTTCACTTTCCATAGCGTTCCTTATCTACATTTCTTGAGTTTAATTTCTGTTGTTTCTATTCTATCTATTATACCTATTTTTCATGTTCTTAATGCTCATCATATGCAGTAACTCACCTTGTGTGAAGTCTCTAGTTCTTCGTTGTCATCAGAATGTTACTGTTTGCATCAGTTCTGCTTTGTCTTTATAACTCAGTTAATTTTTATTTTGGCTGCCTCCTTATTGTGAATCTACACGCATCTCTCTAAATGGACAAAAGATAAAAACTGATCAAATATATCTAAATTTTTTTTGTTTTTATGTGGAAGGGAGTATTTTAAAAAGCATTTTGAAAACACTCATTCTTACCATAAATGCAAAATTAATAGTGCACATATTCTCAAAACTGAATATAAGCCATCTTGTTTTTCAAGCAACAAACATAAGAAAGAAATTGCACTTATATTTTAATTAGTGTTTTTGTATCTATTAAAGATACAGAATGATGTGTTGCAGTACATACACCCTCCCAAACAAGATTTTTACCAGAGCCCACCATCTGACCAGTGGCTTTGGTATATGTTATCCATCCCTCCTCTCAATAGCACACTGCATTATGTGATTGCAAAGTGCCAAAAAATATATTTTTACTTTTACCCCAGCACACCAGCTGTCCAGTGATTTTGCTCTATTGTACAACCTCTGTCTGTGACAGTGAAAAGATGCTTTTATCAGAATGCACAACTTTGCTGTCCATTGTCAAGATTCCATCTTGAAAGCACAGGGCCATGTATATTTGGATTTTCTTATCCCTTAATAATAAACACTATCCTTTAAAAACTGTATTTTGTGTTTATTTGTGTTGTTTTTGACTAATATCCAAATTGGTTTGATGTTCTGAAACACTGAGGAGCAAATAACATGAAAAAAGTTACAGGGCAAATTGCTTTCCACACCACTGTAAGAGAGTCATCTTATCTGAATTTGGATATTCTAACCTAGTCAAATTGTCAATTTTATATGTAAATACAGATTGATTTAAAAAAAAAAAAAAACATTTCTTCCAATAACTACATTTTCTGATTTATGACAAGGAACCTTGAATGTCTCCTCTATTAACCCAAAGTTCCTTGTTCAACAAGCTGACCTCAGGCGGCTACTGCTCAGTGTTCACGTGAAATAAAAAGGCAAAAATGTTGATCACAGGTAAAACAATGAGAAGGAATGACAAAAACATATGGCCTAGCTAAAACAAACAGGGCGAGCAGCCACTCTGCGTTTAAAATATGACTCATCATCAGTACCAGCAATAGAAGCGAAAGTATTTACATCTCACTCCCAAATCAGAATACAAAGAAATCCTGCCTGACCTATTAACGTTTTTAATTAAGTCAGCCAACCAATATTGAAAAGTTTACCATGTTCAGATGCATTCATAGTTCAAGTTCTCTGTGCAGAACTTCACAGAGTTCCTAACCTGGCCACTTTGTGACAAGACAGTCAGTTTTGTACAAATCTCACACGATACATCAGGCATTTATAGATCAAAAGCTTTATGAAAAAGCAGCACTCGAGAAGCAGAGAATGTAAAATCTGGAAAATGTTCTTGTTGAGTCACTCAGAGTTGTGTGTGTGGGTCTGACTTACACGCAAAGTTTAAAAAATTTAAAATACCACTTTTTTTAGCTGAGACCAAGGAATTCAGCTTTTATCCAATTTCATCTGAGTGTCATAGATTGGAGATAATATCACAGTTTATCAGAGAAATTAACAGTTAATCTGATCAACATCAGCAATTTCCATCAGGAAAGGGTTAAATACAGTTTAATCCACCTGCAGGTGTTGAAAGAAGGGCAGATCATTTACTGGAATATTACCTACAAGGAAGTGCATGCCTCAGGACAGGTTTGGTATGAGGTAGTCTGGCAGTATAAAAGTCCTGCAACAGGAAGCTTTTCCACATAGCATCCTACAACATGAAGGTCCTGCTGCTCTCCATGGTGGTTCTGCTGCTGTGCAGCACACAAGGTAATCAAAGCCTACTTCTCCTACTTTCAACATAGTATTTTGACATGAAATCAGACTGAAATGTTGCTTAGATTAAATTCTTACAGGAAGTTTGTGTTTTTATTTAATGTGTGACTCATTAATCAGTGTTTCACACAAGAAAATCTGTTTTTGTCTTGGTTTTGAATTCGATCTCTTCTTTTCTAGTGCTCACACTGAAATGCTTCACCTGCCAGGATGAGAATGACACTATCTGCAAGACGGAGACAGTGTGCCACAGTTCAACCCAGTACTGCAAAACCTACAAAAAGGGTAGGTAGAACTTGTTCTGATCAAATTCAGTTTGAAGCACGAGCGACAAGCGCCAGCCTTATGTAAGAAAAGCAGCAAACAAGGCAGATAAATTTTATTGACTGGAGGTTTTATTCACAGGCAACGCACTGTCTCGAAGCTGTGAGACGTTCTGTGCTGAGGACTTCTTCACAGTCTGCTGCCAAGAGGACCTCTGCTAGAGCTGAAGCGTCTGTCTGCTTTCACTCCTCTGTTACTACAAAGCCCAATGATGAAGGAAATTATATAAATTATACCACCATTCAAGATGATTTTACATATCAAAATCTTCTGTGATTTATTTTCAGTCCTTGTTTCTGCTTTTAAATAAAAACACACAAATGTTGACAAAGAGATTTTCAGCCTCATTCATTTTCTCCAGAAAACTGAGTAAACTGAGCAACAGCAAGTGTGAAAAGGCAGACCAGCCACTCACTCATACTCTCTTAATCCTGTCGTGATGTCACTTAGCAGTTCACTGGGATGGGCTGGAGCTATATGGGTCACAGTCTGTCTCTAATCTGAAGTCAATTCAAACTTGAAAACCATCACATTTGCTCTTTTCATCATAGAAAAAGGTAAAGGTACACTGAGAAGCTTAGGACTCTAAGAGGCATTGTTTGCCATAGTTTAATGAATTGCTCTGTTCGTGTATTTATGGTGTCATTCCCCTTTACGAGTCATTACATCTTTCATTTAACTTTAAGCTTTACTCAGTGGAGACAAAGCTTCCCAGAAATCATCAACCAGCACTGGTAAGCTCTTGCCTGGCAGCATTCCCACATTGTTCTTTGTGTTCAAGGTGTTTTCACACCCTGTTCTGCACAGCTCTGCTTCCTGTAAATCAAAACTGCAAAGCAGAGTTTCACTTAGCAAATTGAATGTCTTTGCATATATTCTAAGTGACATTGCAACTACAAGTGATCCTGCAAGCTCTTTCTATTAAAATTAAGTTAATCACCTCTACATGCACGTCCAGAAATATTAAGATGTAGATACCAAACGCTGTATTCAGCTTCGGAAGCTGAATACAGAAACTAAACTAAATTAAAGAGGCTTAAGTTGTATGATCGTGTGCCATATCTTTGTGAAAATCTAGGTCATGCTAATTAATCGCTCCAGATGTTTTCTCCAGAGATGATGGATTAAGAATAGAACCTATATAATGCATATGATGCCAAGCAAAGAACTCAGACTGTAACCTTCTCCTGAAACAGAAAAGCAGATCCATTGACTAGAAGCCATCACCATCTCAGTTTGACAAAACAAAGACAGTGTGAGCTATAATTCAAACTTCAGCATTTCTTTCCATTGTGTAAGGGAATTATTGTGTTTTCTGAGGAAGTCAGTAGCTACACTGAGCCGCAAGTTAAAGTCGGGGAAAATGTATTACCCACATGGGCTGCCCACACAGGAAAGAGCTGAGGCTGAGAAGGTGCAAACGTGCTCTGTCGCTCAGGGTGTTTGTGTTCTTTTTTAAGATTGTGACACACGATAAAAAGAGGAGTGTATCGTTGCCAAAGATGAATGGTTTTCCTGCAAGTGCATGCTTTTATTATTAGTCCACGTATTTTCTTATGCGATCTGCTGGTCTGACTGGATATACAGGTATATTTACGTGGGAACTAAAGTGCATTTTTTTATTGTACACGTTTTTCTTTGATGCTTCTTTGACAATCTCTTCATCTGACAGCTATAACTAGTAAATATAAACATAATGGTTCTGTAAAGTTCATGTTCAGGGCAAATAAAAGTGCATCATTCTCAGGCAGGTAAAAGGTAAACATGTACAATTCCTATGCAGTTAAAAACAAATTTGTGTTCATAGCCCACATTACGTTGTTTTTAGTTTTTTTTTAAAGATGTATAAAAGCCTTAATAACATTCAAATGTTCTTTAAGTGAAACAAATGTGAGCATATATTGGTTTTGTCTGGTGAACCTGTTCATACGTCTCTCTCAGAGTGCGCTGAACCCTATGAGAGGGATTTTGGAGTTAAAATTATTTGGTCATTTAATTTGCAGGTAAGAGCCTTGATTGTGTAACACTGTTTATGTAATAGCCTTCTAATAATCCAGGCTAAATACAGTGATTGAACATTTCACTCATTCGTTTGATGAGCCTTCCAGAATGGAAGGTGTATTAATTTCAACACAACAGACTCTCTGTCTGTTGTGTTGAAGTCATAACTACTGGAATCCAAACAAATATACTTTTTGTCTTTGTTTTGTTGTATTTTTGTTCTGATCTGAAGTATTTCTTCAGTCATAACAGCCGAGGCTTCCAGAATTTAAATTCAAGAGGGAGTCGTTTATATCTTGAGTTTAGTAGTACCCACTCACCTGTGTTGTCAACTGGTCTTTTTTCACTGGAGAGGGATTTTGAGAACAAATCCTTGTCAATTCTTTCCAAGTGGTCCCACAGATGTTTACTTCTTGAAGTAAAAAAATAACAGTAGAGGCCCACATTATGTACTCAAAAGAGCTTGGTCACTCTTAAAATACATACATACAAATAAGAGTAACTCACAGAACTGAGGAAAAGTTTTTAAAAACCTGTGAAGTCAAAAGAAAGTCCATAAATGTTCTGACAATATGGAGCTGTTGTACTGTAAATGGTGTGAAATCTCTGTTGATTATTATTGAATATATATTTTTATTTATTGTAGTCTTTTATTTTACAATCATGTTCAAAGCCCAAAGTCATGTTGGACCCAGTTTTAGTGACAAAGTCAATTGTTACCGTCATATATTTACACCCCTGTGTCACTTTTCACTATTGCACATGGACATGGGTCAGACCGAGATTCTCATAGTATGAAAACCTAAAGTAAGCATATCACAGATTTACAGATTTTACATAACTGCAGTAAAAAGTGTAAAGCAGCATTGATTAACATTGTATTGCTGCTAAAATAACATTGAACTTATTGATCATTGCAGTTCTATTTATTTTGATTTTGATTTTTAAACAACACACCTGCTCAATTTAAAAGCATTTTCCAAATGCAAATGTGCAGAAGGTTGGAGTTATCAGAAAATATGTGCAGTATTTTCTAAGCGAGACAATTTTTTGCACAGTAAGTGGTTTGATTTTCGGTTCAAGTTTGAAAAATATTTCCAGTTTTATTTATTGGAAAGCATGAATCAATCACTGAGTGATTAATTTAATAACTATACATGAAGTAGCATGTGGCAGTGGTAAACAGCAAAATAAATGATGGATATAAATGGCTGCCTCTACTTCATATAATATAATCAGACGTAGAAAGGTGAATGAATGGTAAAAGATTCAAAACAAAGACCTAATCTGTTGCCCCTGCAGTAGCAAAGGGTGGGGGGGCTTGTTGTCATGAGTGTGTTCTGCCGTAGCTGATAGAGTACTGGTGGTCCATCTATTGGATTAGAGCAGGGATTTCTCCATGGTATTAATCTGTGAAGACAGCAGGCGACCTGGGCTGGGCTCACTCTGAGCTGTTGTGTCTCTCAGCCTCTGGCTGTCTGTCAGCAGGCTGTTTCTGCTCCATTTGACTCCCTGAAGCGCTCAGGACACGTACAGCCAATATGAACCTTTTCTGCTTTTCACTGGTAAGACTCTCTTTTTACTTTCTGTGTGTCTGTTCTGCTCAGACATGTCATGTGCAAAAGTTGTGCTGCAGCTGGGAGGTTGGGCATAAAGAACATGAGCATCTGTAGATCAAACTCTTGTGTTAAACTTCATGCAGGGGCGATGTGCACTTAATGGTGAACTTTCACCAGAGCTAGACATGTTAAGGGATCCAACAGTGACTCTAGAAACAACAAAACTGTCCTGGTTTTCATTTGCAGGTAAATGTGATCAAGCTGCAGTAAATGCAAAACTCAGTTTCTTTTTCTGCTAAGTCCTAGGCTTGGCTGTTTGAGATGGTTTAAATACCACTTTAAGCTCATTTGTTTCCTTTGGCTTACTTCCAGCAGGTGTCTTCATTGTTCTTTACAAATGAAATATTACATGTTTGCACGAACACACAACCCTGTGTTTGTGTATCTTAAAGACCTCACCTTCATAGGTGAGGTCTTTAAGTGTGGCTCTTAAAGGAGAAAACACCAAGAAATCTTTCTCTAGTTAAAGCACTTCCATCATACGGTCTCAGCGGTTGTCCAGCTGTCTTGATGCAACTGATGAAACACTTGCACTGACTGATCTATTCTTTTAGTCACTTAAAAGGGAAACCGAAACAAATTTAGGACACAGACAAAAACAAAACAAAAAATGTAAAGAAAACAGTCAATGTTGCTAGGCGACTAGTACAAAATCACTGTGCAGACAGGACAAGCTGAACATCAGCATTAGATATTTGTTCCTAGAAGGAATCCAGACATGGCCAGCAAATTATAATCCATCTGAAATCTGCTTGAAGGAAAGTCAATCCTTCCCTGCATTTATTATTGATAAGCATATTTAAAAATTGCTTTGAGTCTGTTTCATATGCATCAAATCCTCAGGGCTACTATTTTAATGTATGGATTTGAAATGCAGATTTGTGCGTCATGTTCTAACCTTAAATTTATAACGGCTGTGGGTGTATGTCTGTAGTCAATTTTAGTTTTGTAATCTACCATCAAAGGTATAAAAAAATCAGCATTGGATCCCTAAAGCCTTATCTACATAGTTTTGATGTACATAAAGAACTTAGAATTTAATCAAAAGGTTTGTGATATTTACTCTGATGGTAAATATCAGAGTAAGTATTTACTCTGATATTTACTCATCAGTTGTCAAAACTCATCACTTTGACAACTGATGAGTTTCTATGACCTGCTCCAAGTCACAAAAAATATAGTTTTGAATTCAAATATTTTCAATCAGTCAGAGAATTATTTTTTTTGGATTAAAGGTCATTATCTCTTGTCTTTCAAAGAAGTCGACTACTAGCTTACACAAGAAACTATATTCAATGAAGACATTGATAAAAGTTTTAAATTACAGCAAATCTGAGATTTTTATGAGCATTTCTCAGCATAGATTGTCCAAATACTTAAAAAACAGAAAAAAAATATGCTAGAGGTTCAATGCATGAATCCAAAGGAGTTTCCTTGAATAGAGAAAAGCTGGGATGAAATGGGAAAATAAGTTGGTGGTGATGCAATGACTGGGAACTGTCATCCAGGAGAGTTTTATTCCAATATGAATAAGGGGTTAACAACACTGTAGAGTTACTGGTTTATGTTGGATCGTGTGTAGTACTGCCAAGGCAGTTATTGTTACAGCTCCTGAGTCCTTTGAGGACAATAAAATCTAATTTGATTTGATTTTCTAGTCATCCATTACAAGCTTTTAAAAAGTAAAACCAGAAATGTCTCAGATTCCACAGTCTAGAAACTGTGTTTGTAAAAATAAATGCTTTCTTCTCTTGTATGTCCACCTGTCATCAGGAGGGGTCTATGGACAGCCTGTACGAGGCGGTGCAGAGCTCCTCCGACGGCCCGGCCCCGCCCATCCCCAGCCGCTCATCCAGTCGCTCCTGCAGCCGCTCCTGTAGTCCAGCAGTGCTCCTGGATGACAACACAAGGTGGAGAGGCTCTGGAAGGTCTATATCCATGGTGAGCGGTGGTGGACGCAGTTGGTCAGGGTTGCAGTTAAATCTGTGAATTACTGGGCCTTTGTAAAGTCCCTGGATGTTTCAACGAAATAAAGCTGATTATAAAATGACTAACATATCGTCCTGACAGCTGCTACAGAGGTCAGATCCTTTTTAATGTATAAATTAAGCTTGTAAATCAAGCACTCCTCCCGTCCATGAACTGATCCTTACAGATCAGTTCATGGACGGGAGAGTAATTCATTGACAAAGTCAGTACAAACTTCACAAAGTTTTTTGTTGAAAAGTAACTTTCAAACTTTGAAGCGTTTCTTTTTCATTCAGGATATGCCACAGACACATGGGGCCAACTCCAATAAAAGGAATAGAAGGTAAGCTCATCAAAATAAGCATGCTACATGCTTTTTTAATAACGTGAATCTAATTTATAGTATTTATATCATTCCAAGATACACTGGGAATTAATTGTATTTTTGAATGCACAGGTCAGTCAGTCCAAAAAGGCCCTCCCTGCAAGTGAAAGGGCCTTCTCATTAAGAAGTAATAGGGCTTGAGATGCTCCCTGTTTATTTTCACTGAGGACTTAATTCTGTAAATCCTCAATGTAGCAAAAACAGATCAGATCCTCAGCAGGGTTCCTCCTCTCCATCACTTCATTCTCTCCATTTGAAGCATAGTCCCACTTTAACATGAGGGATTGATGGCACAATTGGAAGCTTAATATTTTTTTTTTCTATTCAGCTTCACAGGAAGCTTTTGCCATTTTTTTAGAAGCCAGGTCCTGCAGATTGTCTTGCCAGCAGGAGGTAGATTATGGGGCTTTCGGCCAGTTGAACTAAGCGGATTCAAGGTCCTGGTTGCCACATTACCTTTACTTCTTTGGCTCTGGTTCACTCTTCTCACAGTGTTGTCTCTCTGACAGCATATTCAGTACAACGTCTGAAACAATACGAACATTCTCTCTGGTGATGACGTTTTAAGCTCATTGTTTTTGTATTTACATGGGCGAGCAATGTAATGTAAAAATATTGCAAAAATTCTCTGAGTTGATGTGCATAATATTCTGTGTCCTTTCCCTTCAGAACACACATATCAAAGTCCCTGTCAGACAATGAAACACTGGGTGAGTACTGCTTAATGAATTGTTGAACAATTTGAGGGCTGGCAAAAAACCCATTTGGTGCTTTATCTTGATCAGATTACCTAGGAAACTTTAATCTTTAATCTATTGCTTCCTGTTTTGCTGCGGTATAAATATAATATGACACAGAGGCCTATGTTGCTAAGCTACTTTTTAAGATGGGAAAGATAAGAGAACATACCCCGCAAGTGAGAAACAGCATATGATAGTCCTCCCACTGTCCTAGTTCTGGCGTAGGAAGAGCGAGGCAGATGTGACTATCGGGCGAAGGCGAAATGTGCCGTCCGTATACGGAGGTTATTATTATTATTAGATTTTTTAACTTTTTCTGCATGCTTCCTCCCCCACGCCCATTTCCTGTCAGAACACTGAAAATAACTACTATTAGTTCCTGAAAACCTTTTAAAAAAAATGACGGCAAAAAATAGTACTACTACCCAAACCCCTGCTCATATCTGCTGTCAGAGTAACAACTAAAACATTTAAAAATAGTGACAAACAAGGCTGTAGCAGGACCTACTATTCTTTGTCTAATGTGCACAGGGATCTAAACGGCAACAAAGAGAGTTTTCTTGAGAGTTTATGAAACACTGTCAAACTATGAAAGATGTTACGTACATGCTAACATGTACATGCTTTCTTTGGTTGTTTGAATTGCTTGCCAGAAAGAAAACAATTTTATAAGGTAAAAGTGTCAAATTTGCTAAATTCCACTGGAAGTCTGTAATTTGATCAGATGAGACCAAGATTTAGCTTTTGAAAACAAATACCCTGCAGTGTCCGGAGTGAAAGAAAGTATAAAAATAAGAAGCGCTTTATGTCCACTGTTAAATATGGCAATGGATCTGTGATGCTGTGGGCCTCTGTGTCTTCCACAGGTCCAGGGATCCTTGTTAGAGTTCAGATCATCCTGAGCTTTTTAAAACACTAGTACAGAAAGCTAAAAATAGGCTACGACTGGAAAACTATTTCAGTCTCCAGACCTAAATCCTATGGAAAAGCTGTGATGTGAGCTGAAAAGAATAGAGCATAAAAGAGAACCAACGTCTCTGAAGAGATTATTATAGTAGGACTCTTTGGGCTTCGGATTAAAGAAATGTGATAGAGAAGACTAAATACTGTCATATCTGTATTAGAGGACATGCAAAGTATTGATAGCAGGGTTACCAATCAGAGCCATACTGGGGATTTATTAAAACACAGTTATTTCTTGTCTGAGATTTCTTTGCAGACAAAATTAATGTAATCAAATTTAAGATTGGAATACAAAAATCAGTTGAGATTAATAGTTTTAAGGCTTCTAACCTATCTTGATCAGGATCAGGGGTCTGGAAAGTGTGACGGGCTTTAACACATCAGTGTCTTTTGTCCAAGCTGAAACCGTACATGCAGAGTTGTAACCAGTTGTAGTTGAGTCAGGCTGATGCAGCCTCACTTTTCACATCCGATCCCTGGCCTGTGCCTCTGTCTGCTGCAGACAACCCCGGCTGTAATGCAGCGTGGCAGCGCGCCAGGAGCCGAGAAGATTT
Source organism: Girardinus metallicus (assembly GCA_903067095.1). Classification (NCBI taxonomy): domain Eukaryota; kingdom Metazoa; phylum Chordata; class Actinopteri; order Cyprinodontiformes; family Poeciliidae; genus Girardinus; species Girardinus metallicus. The sequence continues at coordinate 34,920 of CAEGAE010068422.1, read as the reverse complement.
AATCCACATCGCCAACAATCACAACGAAGGTAAAAATAAAATGTAGGTCAAGCTCATCCAAGGTGCATCTCAGCATTCATCTGGGCTGAAAGCTAGATGTTGGCTTTCAAAAATCATGAAAAAAAAAATTCTATTAATTCTATATATTTGTAGCAAATTATAATAAACTTTTACTGTTATAGTTCATGTTTGTATATGTTTAACAAATTACTTAGAAAGATGCTAAACAGACACACAACACATTAAGATTTTTGTAGTGCATCAAAACAGACGTAGTTATGAAATTATGAAATCTGCTTCGTCAGATTTTATAATTTTCAGTGTCTTTCCTGAAAAAGAGTTAGCAAATTGTTAGCAACACAACATTCAGCTAATTCTGCTGGTTTTCCGTCTTTGGACTAGAATCTAACCTGAGTGTTATGTGTTTCCCAAATCCAAAAAACTGGCCAAGGCTCCGGTTCTTCTTTGTTGAGCTTGTATTCTGTTAATGCTGATATTTTCACCACCTACTGACCCAGAACTGGCATTACAGTTGAATTCCAGTGACTGTGTGTCTTTCTGAAGTTTTAGAAACTTTTCTTTGTTTTGTTTACATCTTCCTACCTCCTGAAGTGAACTCAAAACATTTTGTTTCTTTAGAGATGAGAAAGCCTAAGCACCGATCAGACAAAAAGGGAGGAAAAGGAGGACATCATAACGGCATAAAGAAAAAAGAGAAACAACAAACAAATCAGGTGAGCAGAGAAAGCACTGTTGATGCTGACACGGCAGTAATTAATCACAGATCTTTACTGACCCAGTGTCAGCCTGCTGTGACGTGTGCTGCTGGGATTGAGTGTGAAACTAAAAATTTGCATTAATAAGGACTTCCATCTGTTTGTGAATCAGTCTTCTGAAGCTGATCAGGTTTTAATGCAACGCAAATAGTACTAATGGAAGTACTGCGCTCACTGTAATGCCTTGGACTCACTGTAGTGATGTGTGTGGGCATGGTGAAGGTTTAAAGACCTCATACCAGGTCAGACAGTGTCCAGTCTGATTAATGCCCATCATAGGGGCAAACAAAGCAGGTCCTGCCAGGGCTGGATCAAATGCTGTTTTCAGTGCGCCACTAAAAGGCTGCCTGGCTGCACTGATAGCGCTCCGACGCTACTGTTTATGTAACAACAACACACAAAGACTGACTTAGAATTTGCTGTTTGCAGAAAGTAAGAGAGCACAAACACTCTCTCATGAACAAAAAGACAAGGTGGGATATTTGAATGTAATGGGTGTAGATTTTGGCTGTTCTGTCATTTCAGAGTGTTCATAGCAACGGAGTGATAACAGAACCCAAATCTGCTGCCAAAAAGAACCAAAAGAGCGGAAAGAAACCAGGAGGAAGGAGTGGGAAAGATATGTCCAAGAAAAGTCACAACAACATAGGTGAGACAGTGTAGAAAAAATACTTACTAAAGGATTTTCTCTCTCTGTGTTTTCCATAGACTAAGTTGTCCTAAATTCCTGCATGACTCAGCTTCTTTGCTAAAATTTGAGACACAAGAACATGTGCATGCAAGCAGGGTCACTTGAGTTCAGGACTTTTAACATGTTACCCCATTTTCAGTGGAGGAGTCATCCAACAAAAGCACAGCAAAAACTGACTCATCCAACTGACCATTGCCACATTTCCTCTTTTTCTCTTTTTGATGTTGCTTGAGGATATGAAGTCGTCCTCCTGAGTCTCCCCTTTAGCCCATTTCCAGAAAAATTAGACTTGCTTTTCTGATACAGAGTATGCTATCACAATTTTTATTCCCATTTAACTTTTCCATATTGGAATAGACCAACACTAAATAGTGGCACAACAGAGACGCCTCCTTTTTTAAATCTCTGTGGCATGCATTTTTTTTCAGTCACCCTTTGCTGCAATTATGGCTGCAAGTACTTTGCATATGCCTCTACCAGCTCTTCTAATCTAGGGAAAAAAAACTTATTTTCAGTCTTCTTTGGAAAGCAACTCAAACTTAAAGTTTCTCAAGCATCTAAGTGTAACATAAAAATGTGCTTTCATCGATACCAATCCTTTGTAGCTCTGGCAGTATGTTCAGGATTGTTGTCATGGAGGAAAGACCTTTGTTGCACTATTGTTCTATATTTAGCTCCATCCATTTTCCAGTCAGCTTTGCTCAGCTTTCCTGTCCGTGCTAAAGAAAAGCTTTCCACACCATGATGCTGACACTACCATGTTTTACTTTAGGGATGTGGTTATGGAGTCGTGCCACACATGAGGTGTCACCTGACAGGACACATTCTGTCACTTGTTTGCTTTGTCCAATGAAACACTTTGGTAAACTGTGAGTGGGACTTCTTATGCCTTTGATTAAACAATGTGTTTCCTCTTGACAGTTTTACTTTAAGGCAAAACTTCTGCAGTGCACAACTGATACTTGTGACTTGGATAAAATCATGAACTTGAGCTTTGGATCTCTGTAGCTCCTCCAGAGTTACACCAAGGCCTTTTAACACCTTCTGTGATTAATGCTCTTCTGGATGCCTTGTCTCTTCAGGTGGATGGCTATGTAGTTTTTGGTAGTTTTGCAGATGTGTCATATTGCAAAACTACAATATGAGTGAGATGATGGACTGAATGTTAAAAAAAAAGGCTGAGGTATTTACAATCTAACCCTGTGATAAACTTCTCCTTAACTTTCTGCTGACGTGTCTGTGGTGCACCTTGTTCTTCATGATACTTTATTTTTTTTCATAAATGTTCTTGGGTTTTTCTTTGGCCCTCCTCCTTTTCCAGTGAGTTCCCCACCAAAAACAATGGGCCCACCCTTGGAATCACAGTATTTGGTTGTGCCATACACATCTAGACCGGATAGAAGGTTGTACCTGGGCAAATCCTCCACCCTCCCCACCCCAGACAACTCAAACCCGGGCCGCTGTGTGGACATGGTCAGCCTACCTGGAGGAGCGACACCCACCCACCACCAGCGCTGGAGCAACCCAGGGGACAGCAGCCCCGCCTGGGGGACCATAGAGCACACCTGCTGCCAGCCCCTCACGGAGTACCGCATGCTCCCTCCTGAATTTGCCACCCTGCATGGGAAGGAATGGGATGGGAAGCAACAACCAGTGATGGACCAGAATGGAAGCTTAAAACGGAGCTGTCAGCTTCAACCAAAGGTGCCACGGTCTGTCACGGAAGTGGATCTGTCAGAGCCAAATGTAAGCAATGAATTATGTTCTTCTTTAAGCTTCAAACAAAAATACACTAAAAAAGGTCCTTTAAATATTGACCAAAATATGCAGACAGGCAGAAGAACGTAGCCACATATGATGGTTTGCCACAGTTCCCGCGCAGACTATAGGCCTCTTCCTCTGCTCTCTGCCTTAACATAATCCAGTACTGACCAGATGAGGTATCTGCTACCATCCATTGGGGGCTTTATGTTTGGAGTTGTTTCCATCAGAATACCTAGGACCAGTCAAATACATGATACCCGTAGTGTGTGATGTGCTGTAGAGCATAAGTAAGAAAAAAAAAAACCCAGGAAAACTACAGCATCTTGAAAACATGCAAACAACTTAAAGTCTGATATTTCATTAGATGAGAAAAATATCAGTGTATGTTATTGGGAATAGACAAAACAAAGTAGTAAATAATTGTGATGGGGAAGGAAAATGATGCAAAACTGTTAAAGTTTGGTTTTTTTTAAAGAAAACTAGAAGTTGTTGCATCCTTCTGTATTTTGCTCCCTGGGCACTGAAACTCCCATTTAAAATCCAAAGCAATGGTCACTTTCACAATTCAAATAACTAGAGAGCTGCTGTGTTTATTTTCATCTCAGTGCAAATCCAACTGTCAAGGTTTGTTGGAGAACATGAAATAAACTTCATCATGAAGACCAAGGAACATAGCAGAAAGGTCAGGAATAAAGTTAAGTCATTAAACAATATTGTAATATCATCAAAAAATTAGAAGTTTGGCACAAATGGACAGATGGGTGATCTCATTGAATAACAGGAGTGCAAGGAGAGCATGGATGTGCACAGCTAAAATGGGAGACAGCAGGGATTAAATACTTGAAAGAAAACCGTAAGATTTCCTCTTCGTAGTTTTTTTACAAACCATAAAGGGGACAAATAAAAGAAATTGGGAGGATTTCTTTTGGTCAGGTTAAGCAAATTTTTAGCTTTTTTTGGCTAACATACAAAACAAAGTGTGTATTGACACCAAACACTGCACAGCTGAACATCCCAACAATGAAACACGGTGGTAGCAGCATTATGCTGTAGAACACAGGAGTTGACAACCTGTTCAAAACACTTTAGACTGTCTTTCATTTTCCTTCAAAACTATGTGCTACGTTGTCTTCATCTCATACAATCCCAATGAATTACATCAAATTTTGAGAATGAAATATCACAAAATGTGAAAAGATTCATTGAATATTATCAGAGTTGAGTGTATTCACTTGATGTTACCATATAGGAAATTAATCCATTTTGAATTGAGCATTAACTGTGGATTTTTCTATTGTATAGTGATTACTAATACCTTACAATAGTCTAGACAGAGCCAGGGAGCTTTGCCATGGTGAACAGTTGGCATTTCTCAGAGAATAACCCTTGCTGCTGCTCAGAGAGCACGTGCAGGATTCAGCATGTGTCACACAGAGCAGTAGTCAGAGCTTAACATATTGAGGGAGAAACAATCAAAGATGAAAAAATGGTCTTACATAGAGATTTAGAGGAGCAGTAGGCACACTGGTTCTTAGTAACAGATGGAGCTAAGACAACATTAGGCTTAAAGGTTAAAACTAAAAATCTATTTTTGTGATGGCTTACATTCTTATTGGGATGTGGCAGAAAAAATGGTTTTGCTCAGATGCTCTTTCAGGTGTAATGTTTTGTCAGGTCTTTCTTGTCAGATTTTGAAAATGACATATTGATTTACCATAAATTTGTTAAAAAGTCAATTTTTTTCTGAGCTTCCATATTTACATCGTTGTTACTACTGTAACAGTTAATTCATGAAGAATTATTATACGTTTACTTGCGTGTACTAAAGATCTGGAGACATGTTTGGATTGCAGAAAGGTGTGAGAGCACCGAACTAAAAACCTAAGTAAAATACAATATAATACAGTCCTCTCCAAAACAAAAGTTTTCCTTTTCGAACTAAGATGAACAACTATCTCACCAGGAGTCTGGGAAGTCATAGATTAGAAACCTTAATCTGAATAGCCAGGAGTTCATGGTTGATTGAATTGCATCGGGATTAGGCAGAGGTTTTGTCTGTTGAGTTCTTTTGTGCAAGTGACCAAATGAAACCATCTTTGGCATAAACATGGCAACAAATCCCCATATGATGGCATCAGAGTGATCACATTCTCCAGGAAGGCCTTCAGTCTGGTTATTTTATTATTTTGAACCGAACAACTAAAATCAGGATTGTATGTGTAATCTTTTTTCAAGTTAGGATAGGCAGCTTGCTTTAAAATTGGTAGCCCAGAGAAACCGGAAAGTGTTTCGACACAGCAAAGTTGCCACTTTGAGTTGTTTCTGTGTCATACCTAAGCGCTTCCTCTAAATTTCTCACCCCACGTTAAGAAATGACTTATTACTCCAGCATCATTTACCATCACTCACTTCCCCATTGTTGTTTAAAAAAAAGAATTTAGGAAGAAAAATCATTATTACACATTTTCTGTTTTTGTTTTTTGTTTTGTTTTGCTGAAAAGAGACTGGTTGGGATTTATTGGCAGTGAGGGAATAATCGCATTATACCACAACATGACCAACAGTGGTTATGTGATTGACTTTTACTTAGTGAAATTACTGGCCCAACTCTGGATTAACCACAGCAACACAACACCGGTAGCTGACGTGACGCAAGCAGATTCTCAATAAGTTGCCTGAGATAATATCGAAAAAAAAAACCAAACACTGCAATTAGAAACCCCAAACTGAGCCGTTCCTGGAAGTGGCTGAGAGTGTTGTTTTTTTTTTTCAAGAAGGCCACAAAATGCACACTTAAGCATTTGTGTTTTTCCCTTTCAAAGCAATACTGCAGCAAGAAACACAGTCAATTGCCTCACATCCTGTGTTTTGTGAGGAAGTGGCCCAGTCAGCTTGTCAGACAGTCAGCCTGAGCGTTAGTTAACACATCACTGTCAGATCAGGGAGGAAGAGGCAAGAAAAGAGCAGCAACTGGCCAAAACAGCAAGAAAATTCACATAGCTGAAAATGTTGCAAAGAGCAGCGTCTAATGTGTCAGACAAAACAAGGAGCAACAAACCAAAGGTAGGTTAAAAAACTAAACATAACTAATGCTGGTGGGACAATTTAATCCTTTAAATTAACTTTGTATCATGTTATTCTTGTCCTAATGAATCAAACTGTAAATTACACGAAATTGCCCCGTGTTATATAGTTTAAAATATGCCAAAAAATAAAGAAAATAGATTCATCCATGGAATTAAAAATGAGAGTAAAAACAAATTTTCTGTTCATGTAATCGCTGGCAGAGAGCCGCACAAATCTAAGCAGTTTCTGCTACATTAACTCAATCTCCCCGACGGCTGTCTAGGAGCATAGAGCTCATATTTAACCAGGATTTCCAAAGGATTAATCATTTATATAATTATTTTTGGTGCTCTGCACAGGGGATGATGTGGGAGTTGGGGGTGGGGGGTTAGGTTTGGGAGAGATTATGATGACTTTTAGTTTTATGAAAAATTGGGAGTGCCAGAGAAAAGCAAGCTGTGAGTTCATGTCCAGTTCTGTGCGGATATAGTAGTTTCGTTTAAATCTGCCAGTGCTGCTTCATGGAAACATGTAGATAAAAGAAAATGATGAAAAGGGGTGAATGTTTGATCTGTTTACTCATGTTATTTGCTAAAGAATAGATGTTTTTGTGTCTTGGCCATAAAATAATCCAGATTCCTTAGACTTTTGTTAGCAGACAGTGACAGGAAATTCACCCACAAACTGTTCAAGTAAAGTAAGAGGATGTATTTTTTTTTGTCTCTTTTAGCGTTCCACAAGCTTTGGCAAGTTTGAGGGTCTCAGACATCACTCATCACATGCCAAAATAGAGGAAAATGGGACAACTATGGTTGGTGGACAAGCTTGTTTTTTTGTGCATTCATGTTTTATAACAAAAATCAATTCCATGTTGTGTAATATTACACCAAAACCTTTGTCTTGTGGATAAGCTAGAGTGCTCATATTTGCACAACTTTAAAAATGTGCATTGAAATTAGCTTTTAACTGAAAAAAAAATATGCATTTTAATGTAAATTTATGGAGCAGAAAAACAAGTGGTTTACTTAATTCCACCTTTTTGTCTGTCCACCATTAATCTCTTCAGCTCAGAGAAGAGTGCGACAGTCCAGATCCCGGTAGATCAGCTGGACTCAGCAAAAAGATGAAAGAGATCTCGCTGACCATGAGGAGAAAGATGGGCAAAAAGCACGCCAAGTCTCTTTCAGAGGAAACAGTGAGTCGTTTTTAAGATGCTTTCTTCACTGACCGGGATAAATCTCTTGACTTTGCATGACTAGCGGTTCAGCTGACACAGATAACCAAAAAACCCCCCTTTGTACCTGTCACAGCATTTACTGCAGCTCTGTGCTCTTCCTTTATCACATTCATCTAACACAAACCCACATCCTCACACATGACGCTGGCCTGAGCAACAATACAATTTCTGTACTTTGACCTGTACAGAATCAAAAAAATAAGAAAAAAAAAACCCATCTTCCTACATTTTCATACTTTGTTGTCATACAGATTCTTTACTTTACACTGTATATTTTGGCTTTCTCTCATGTCCTTGTTGATTTTTAGTTTTTTGCCTTTTTATGTGATACAGGGGGATGACACAGACAAAGACCCAGAAGCGGAGACGGAGAGCAGCCCAGCAGTTGAGAAAAGCTCTGCAAAGACGAGCAACTCCTTGGAGAGTCTGTACAGCGGCCAGAGCTCCTCCAGTGAGTGTTTACATCCGATACATGCACAGAACCAGAGCTGTGTATTTATGATTCGTTTACCGGTTCAGGTGGCGTCACCAGCGAGTCCAACGGTTCCAGTCAGAGAGACAGCCTGAAGCTGGAGGAGGACGGCTCCTACCAGGGTCAGTTCTGCGGCCGGGCTCGGGTCCACACCGATTTTGTTCCCAGTCCTTACGACACAGACTCACTGAAACTGAAGGTAACTTCCAGCAAAACTGTTCTACTAGTAATGGAGACTTGGACAGAAAATAACTTTTCAACCTTTAATTGGATTTTATAGGTTGGCGACATCATCCACATCATCAGGAAGCCGCCGATGGGCATCTGGACTGGCATGCTCAACAACAAAGTTGGCAACTTTAAGTTTATCTACGTGGATGTTCTGGCAGAGGAGAAGGAGAAAGAAGAAGAGGAGAAAAGTCCAAAGATCAGACAGCAGAAGCTGTGCAAGAGGCCACGACCTAAAACGCTACTGGAGTTACTGGAGCGGCTGAACCTGGAGGTGAGGACAGGATCCAGGAAAAATCAAAGCATTTTTGTCAAGTTAGAATTTAAATGAGAACTTTTCAATGATCAGTCAAATTCAAAACTGGATCTCGCAATTCCTGTTTAGTCACTTTCAATTTCATCTAATATCCTGCTGTAAAATATTGTTGGCCTCTTCATTAAATATAATTCCAGATTTTTTTGGACCCTGAGATTGAATCTTACATCAACTCGGAGAAGCTGCGATCAAAACAGACTTCCACCATAATAAAATAACTCCAGGCCTAAGAACATCATTACTATACATTATTTTATGAACCTTCATGCCTCTTGTCATGTTTACAACAGACGGTTATTTACAGTCTACAGGCATTTACAGATGTCTGATTAAAAGTCAGGAATAAAACAACCTAGCTGCTATCTAGCTTTAACTATCTTTCACTAAGATCAAAACAGACTAATTCTATCTTAGAACAATGAATGCTGAATATTGTCCTGCTGCTTTATGAACCCTTAGATGAGGGGTCTGCAACTCAAGTCACTGAGTGCCACTGTTTGGGAACTTTTGGATGCATCCATGCTCCAACACTCCTGCACTTTCTGATATCCCAAAGAGGTAATTTAGCCATTTGGTTCAGGTGTGTTGAAGCAGAGATGAATATAGAAGTTGTGGGACAGTGGCACTTGAGGAATGAAGTTGCAGGCCTCTGCTTTAGACCAAAGACACATTTATACTCGGTGGATCAGAATAACACCAATGATCTTCCTATGTGAAACACATTCCTATAAGAAATGTGAGAAATGAACTTGAGATTGAATCTTGCATCAACTCTGAGAGAGGCTGAGATCAGAACAGACTTCCACCATAATAAAACAACTCCAGGCCTAAGAACATCATTACTAAGCAGCATTTCTCAGAAATGAACTTGAAAAGGATTTCTAGACAGCAAAAATCACACACAGTGACTTTCCACGTACTGAGAACAGAGCATGTAAAACATTTCAAGACAATCGGTATTTACAGCAAAAAATTAAATAAATATATAGTGCTTTAAGAGAAATTTATTTGATTAATTTTTACTTTGACCGACTTTCTTTAGAGATCAGAAATACTTTCCATGTTCCATTCTCAGAATGTGTTTAACAGTGAGATCATTGGTGTTGCACGTCTGCATCCTTCATTTCCTGTGTGAATAACAACTAACTGTGATGAAAGGTTCATAAAATAAGGGGGACATTTTTGTGACTATAGTTGATTTTAGACCGCATATGTCTGTTTTGGTCAATGCTAACTGCCTGTTTCCTAGCAGTTTCAGTTATTCTGTACTGTAGAGAAGTCTACAATAGAAATCTGTAGACTTCCCTGTAAAGTCTCTGTAAATAATTATCCATTTCAAAAACAATGAAGGTTTAAAGCTTTATAAAACAGTGACTGCATGTAAAGCTGAGAGGTTTTTGAGATTAGAGATTCTTTATATTAGAAGTTCAGGTTAGTTCAGCCCTCTCCAACTAGCCTTTGTCTTGAGTCTTCTGGATTTACACTAAATATGCAAAGAGAGTTATTGTCTGCTGTGAGATGAAAGCAATTTATAACTTAACCTCACTTTAAAAATCCCTCTAATGAATTGTTTTGCTTCAGGAATACGCCTCTGCCCTGTTGCTGAATGGCTACCAGACAGTGGAGGACCTGCTGCACCTGCAGGAGAAACACCTGATAGAGCTGAACGTCAAGGACCCCGAGCACAGGCTGAAGCTGCTCGCTGCTGCCGACTTCCGCTACATAGAAGGTCAGCAGCATCCTGAGCAGTCATCCTCTCAATATGACCCAATCTTAAGAAAACAAACCAAGTTACAGAACAGAATCAGCACTAGGCTGATCTATTTTAGCCATTGCAGAGACTTTCTCATTACCTTAGAAACTGTTTCAGGATAAGAACTGAAACAATAGTTTTGTTTTTATTTTAACCTGTAGCTGAAACCATGCCTTTGCCTGCGTGCCACTATGCATTTATGGCTCACCAGTGATTTCCTGTCAGTCAAATAGAAAGAGCTCACCAGGACAGAAGGCATTCTTGTAATCTGACATCTATAGCCAGAAAGGCTGATTATCACGTAGCTCTGAATGAGAACAAAACTTGCACTCGCTTGTAATTCAGAGAACTGTGACATCCACTAGTGGGGGTTGTGCTGCATCCGGCAACTCAGAGAAAATGTGATTGAGAAGCCACCGATTGTTGTTTATTTGTTTGGGTGATAGCGTGAGCCCCAACAGATGGCAGCTGCTGCAGCAGCGACGCTGCCAAGCCTTTTGACGTGGATGAGACGGCACTAATTTAATCAAGCTGCACTCCATTAGGTTAGTGCTGTGGTCAGGGGGATTAGGAGCTTCTGACAAACCACAGAACTGAGGAATGGTCCCTGCTTGTAGAGGGGAAAAACAAAAGGAGACGGTGATCTGACGCATTCGTTTGCCTATCAATAAAAGCTACCAGGCACATTTTACTCATGAAGAATCGTGTTCCTGTAGCAGAAATAGATCAAAAGAAATATTAGAGATTCACAATCAGTTTCCACTGACTTGCCACAGATTTTATCTTCTTCTATGTAGGCAGCAGCCCTTATCTCTCAACACATTTTTTTTTTTTATTAAATTTGTTTTTCTTTGCGGTTGCAGGTGATGATATGAGCAATGCAGAGGAGCACAAATCTTCCCACGGCCAGCAGGAGGAAGACAGCGACTGTCCCAGAGACTCAGGCTGCTTCATCCCGTCTGAGTGTTCGGACACTAAGGAGGACACAGAGCACGTCGCCGACACAGCGGAGGCATGAGGCGCTTGGCTTATCAGAAGGATTCTGAGAAATTTGGAATATAAAGTCACACTTTTTTCCATTAATTCTGATGAAAAAGAAATCTAAAAGTCATCTCAACATGTAATGTTTACACCTCGTGTTCTGACCTGGAGCTTGTATGATGTGGGAGCGCTTTAAAAGATGAATGAAGAGGGGATTACAGAACAGATGTTCAAAGTGTGATCTCATCCTTGTGTTGCATTATGAAAGTAAAGTTTTCTTGATGTCAAAGAAGTTACAGTTTATTGATATGAAGTCAGTTATATTTATTACATTCCAAATCATCCAGTGTTTTTGCCTGCAATTGTTTTAAGCCTTTATTTGTCACAGATGAATCACTTTTATATTTCCCATCACATGCAGGCCCAGCCCAGCCCTCGGCATTCAGTCCTTCTTTCCTCTGAATGTGGTGGTTCTGGTGAATGTGTCTGGCCGATGGTCTATGTTACAAACTGTACATAATACCTATTATTTTGAGCATGAGTTTGAATGAGAGTGTTTGTTTGTGTATTTGTAAAAGATTAAACCCTACGCAAAGTACATATGTATTTATCTGTTTTCACAACCTTTTGTAAATAAATCAATAAAACATATACAGTTATATTTTAGCCTTCATTCATTTCACCTTGAACTTTGTTTCTGATTTTTATACACAATTAATAAAAACACTTTTATTACTATAGAAATGAATGCATTGTATATTTATTACTGTTATTATTATTAGTAGTGGTAGTAGTTGTAGTTGTAGTAGTTGTAGAAGGAAAATAAGAAGTAGAGTGCAAGTTATAGTTGCAGTATGTAACATTTTATCCAGTTTAAAGATAATTCCTAAATATTGCTGCATTTAATGGTAAATAGAAAGTCGGATTCCGATTTCGATTATTGGATTTCCACCTTAAAATAGAAAAGTTTTCCAGTTACTTACTTGAACAAGATTCTTCCAACGTGACTGTTATATCATCTGTAAAATATTTTAAATTAAGAGATTTTGTTTGCTAGTAAAGGTTACACCCCGATACAAATAACTTATTTATAGAATTTCAAAGCCTCCTTTTGCCAACTTTCCTTTAAGTAAAAGCTTCGGCCTTACCAGTTGGTTATTTCGCCAGTTTGTCGCTTACTTAAGTCGTTTGATGTCCAACTTTACTACTACTACAACTACTATTACTACTACTACAAGTACTACTAATATGCTGACAATATACAATGATAATAATGTATTTTGGGATTTTCCTCCTTAATTAATTAAGTTTACGTCTTTAGAAATTAAAGTCGAACATTAAAACGGTATGCACTGAGTTACAAGATTCATTTCCGAGGTTTTGTAAATGCAACATATGACGTGTACTTTCAATATCTTTAGATGATTGGCTGAGAGCGCAGAAAACGTCACGAGCTTTGACTACTCACTACTACTGATGGAAGTCGTAGTCAGAAGCTATCATGAGCTGAGCTACGCTCCTTATATTTGGTAATAACTGTAAACTACATTACCCATAATCCACAGCGAGCAGTAAACTGTTGACGTGTATTTTAGCTCCGTTGGTACAGTTGTCAGACCCGGTGTTTCCATTTTAGAGACATTTTAGGGCTTTGCTGGAAGGTCCAGCTGTTTGTGACAATGTCCGGGGAGATTTCTATGATCGGTAAGTCTAATAATAAACAGCTTTTTAAACTAAAAACCCATTAGAGGCTCGGCTTCTTGTCCCACCTGTTATTGATACCCGTTTCGGTTTCGTTGCCGCAGGTTCGGTGATCCTGGCCCTGTTTCTGGCTGGGTATCTGGGACAGCAGTACTTGCCTCCCCCCAAACCCAAAGTGATCGGCCTGGACCTGGGCACCACCTTCTGCTCGGTGGGAGTCTTCCTCCCGGGCAGCGGGGAGGTGGAGGTGATCGAAGATGAGGAGGGGAGGAAGAGCATCCCGAGCGCGGTTTCGTTCACTAGCACTGCGGTGCTAGCCGGGTACGAAGCCATGGATGTGGCGGACAGCAACCCTCAGAACACCGTCTACGATGCCAAGCGGTTCATCGGGAAGATATTTGAGCCGGGTGTGCTGGAGCAGGAGAGCGCTAGGTACCCGTTCCAGGTGGGTCAAGCTGGGGCTCATTATCAGTGGGTGGGGGAGGCTTGGGTCACTGCATTTGCTGGCAAAGTACATGAACTTTAACAGCTGTTAGTCCTTTTTAAATTATAATAATGCACACATTGGTTTATAATAAAGTTTAAAAAATTGTTAAAGTGTAGTTTTAGCAGTAGAGATTGAAGGAGACACAGCAAACGTGGAAGGTGAGGCAAAGCTTTAAGTCTTCAGCCAATATGCAGGAAGCTATGCGTGACAAAACCGATGCATCCTCCTGGACACACCATGCTGTATTTAAAAAAACGACAGTGGCAGCATCGTAATGTGGGAAGGCTTTTTTTTTAGCTACATATATGTATGTGTTTAGAAAAAATACAGCAAACTTCTATATTCTGTGCTGCTTTGTGTTGGTTTTACCTCATAAAATCTCAGTAGTTAAAAGTGTTTAGCTTGAAAAAGTTCATTGGTCGTGAATATTTTTGAAATGCACTGTAATTGTCAAATAAATTCAGTTTAAAGCTGTACTAAAACAGCTCAGTGTTGCTTCTGTCATCATTCAGATAACTTTAGTTCCAACAGCTTCTGCTTTTGCATTTCCCTTCCTTTCTAAAAGCTTCTCCCCTCCCCCCCCCACTCCGTCCCGCACTTTGTCCTCCAGGTGGTAAACAACAATGGAAGTGCAGAGTTTGTGCTCTCCACCAACCGCACCTTCACCGTGAGCCCAGAGTTCATCAGCTCCAGGCTGCTGATGAGGTTAAAGAAGATGGCTGAGCGACAGCTGGGCGTGCCCATCCAGAAGGCCGTCATCTCGGTGCCCGCAGAGTTCGACGAGCGACAGAGGAACTACACGGTCCGCGCCGCTAACCTCGCAGGTCAGGCGATCGGAAGGACGGTTTAAAGCCACACGAGGCGCCTGATGTTGCTCTGGTCCTAAAGTGTCTAGTTGTGTAATCTTCAGGTTTATCCTGGCCTGAAATTGCAACACTGACTGTCTGGTCGTGGTTTGACAGGTTTGGAGATCTTGCGTGTGATCAACGAGCCGACGGCTGCAGCCATGGCCTACGGCCTGCACAAAGTGGATGTGTTCAATGTGCTGGTGGTGGACCTGGGGGGAGGGACTCTGGATGTGTCTCTGCTCAACAAACAGGGAGGCATGTTTCTCACCAGGGCGATGGCAGGTAATTGGCCACAGCTTTCCTAATCGACTTTACGGCATGTAAAATTCATGCAATGCTGTGAAAAAACACTGAATTAATGCTAAACACTCTGTGATGTAGCTTTTTTTTTTTTTTTTTTTTTTCCACACCTACATGTTTCACGATGGATGGATTTTATTTGTTAAGAGAAAAGCTCTCTTAACCTACCTGGTCGTGTGTGGAAAAGTAATCTCCCTCTTCGTTAAAATCACATTTTAATTATGTTATCCACATTGAATTCAGTTTCACAAGTTTAACCCTGGACTTTTTACTGCCAGAATCAACATATCACTTCAATAGAGCTTACAACATGAAATGGGCTAAAAGATTTCATAAAGCATCGTCTGATCGAAAGAAATTCAGTAACAGATGAGAATCAAAATCATTGACTATGTAGCCATTTCTGTTGTTTTTGGGAATCCAGTCGACCGCTGAGAGAGCTGTTATTCACAAATGGAGAAATGTGGAACAATGGAGGCCATTTGCCTTTATACAAACCATTTTATACAATGTGATGAATACCTGTTATTCCTTATGGCTCGATAGCATATTCACCTGTGTAATTGATGAACATGTCCATTAATCAGCTACATTTTATATGTTAAAGTTATTAAAATTGGGTGATTTTTATATTTCTTCTTTTTTGTTAAAACAGGTGTGACAAAATTTTCAAAGCGTTAAATTTTGTTGTATTTTAGTTTACTTTTCCCTGCTGCGTAGAATGCTGCGACAAAGCCTTATTAAGAACAATAATAAATTATGTCATGTATTAGTAAATTGAAACTGGCTTCTCTGGTACATTTGTGTTGCTCTATCCCCAAAGTGTGGTGCTAGAAAAGTTTGAAAAGTTACCTTGGAAATGCTTGAAAAATGCTTGAAATTTATGGTGGGGAAAAATGTTTGTTTTTACTCAGGTCATCTTTGTCCTTTACCGTTTAGTAACTATCTGACACACGAGGGGAAAAAACTAAATCGGTAAAACCTATAAGACACAGACGTATTTATATTTATGTGTTTGTGGAAATTAAAAAGAAATGTTTTATTTTCACAAAAGTGTGGAAATAAAGTGCAACACCACTTCCCTTGTAGAATCAATATGAAATAATAAATATATAATTTTTTTTAATATGTTATTTGCAGGCAATAACAAGCTGGGAGGTCAGGACTTCAGCCAGAGGTTGTTCCAGTACACCAGCGAGCGAGTCCGGCAGCAGTTCGGCGTCGCCCCCGTCCTCAAGGAGGACATCCACCGTCTCCGACAGGCTGTGGAAGCCGCCAAGCTCAACCTCACCCTCCACCCCAGCGCCTTAATCTCCGTTCCCCTCCACCTTCACGCGCACGATGGCTCTGGGTCCCCGGAGGGTCCAGCTCCTCCTCCGGTTCACTTCCAGGTGGAGGTCAGTCGCGAGCTGTTCGAGGAGCTCAACCAGGACCTCTTCCTGAAGATCCTGGTCCCGGTGAAGACGGTGCTGGCCGAGGGCCACCTGCAGAAAGAAGACGTGGACGAGATCGTTCTGGTGGGAGGGTCCACCAGGATACCGCGCATCAGGAAGCTGATCGGCGAGTACTTTGGGAAGGATCCCAACACGTCGGTGGACCCCGACCTGGCTGTGGTCACGGGCGTGGCCATCCAGGCCGGCATCATGAGCGGCTCCTGGCCGCTGCAGGTGAGCGCCATAGAAATCCCCAACAGACACCTTCGCAAGACGAACTTCAGCTGATCCTGAATCAGGAGGAGGGAGGCTGCTGGTTCCAGTTCCTGTCCACAGTGACGCTCCTGGTGGTTGGAGAGAAAGGGCCGACACAAGGAGCAGCATGTTTCTGTCTGCAAGCCGAACTTGTGGCTTCTTGAACTTTCTGTTTCCTCCCTGAGTGAGAAATGTGTCAGTTACAAACAAAATGTGTTGAAACACTTTTCCTGTGTAGGTGACTTTAAAACATGCTTGCTTTTATTGCACACTCAGCTTCAGCAGTAACAACCGGTTTAGATGTGTTCACTGCTCTGTAGTAGGAAGTATTATGGTCATTCAGGAAGCAGTTTATTTAAACTTTGAAGACTAGCCAGAACATTTTTCAGCTATTTATTTATTTATTCTAGTTGCATTTCTCTGAGTGTGTGTGTTTCAATGGACCTTTGCTCTTCCATCTGCAAGATGATACACTGCGTGTCGGTGCCTTTTCAGAAAGCTGCTAATCTGTGTGAAAAGCCTCGCTCCGTGTTAGCGCTTCTCATACCGCCGATTTACTGCAAATCACTGGAACCTAAAATACGGCGGTACGCTCAGTTCATTTAAAGCTCTACAGAGGGGTCTACGTCCCTCATAACTCAAGTGTTCCAATGAGGTCCAGACTTTTCAGGTAGCAAATGAGGGATAGTCCCAGAATGCTCTCTGTTTTTAGTGCCATGGGTTATTTGCCGCTAAGTAAAGTAGAAAAGGCACACTTGATGCACTTTGACTCATACCTGTTGGCTTACTCTTCTTCTTTTGTGCAATAACACACTGTAAACACATCAGCTTGGTGTTGGACCGTCTGCTTTGGCGGCTGAATTTCAGAGGGACCAAAGTGTTAATCAGTGCCTTGTTTGTATAATATTGTTAAATGCAGAATGTTTAACAGACGTTTGTGGTGGAGATTATGTCTAATCTCCACCTGTGTTTAATGTATCTTTTTACAAACCAGATTTGATCTTTTCAGCCTGTGTAGGTCTCAGCCATGACCTCACAAAGCACCCAACATTCCTTCTGTAAAACATCACAGCGTTGTATCTCTTGCCAAACTTAATTTGTAAAAAGAAAAGTATAACCTGAATTCATGTTGAATAAGCTTCAGTATAGAAACTGTAAAGTTCCCATACGCCCTTATATACAAGACCTAAGATCTATTTTTGTACTGGAAGTTTTCAGGATCAAACCGAAGTTACTTGATAAAGAAGGGAAACTGCTGTCAATCGCTGCTTTTCCACATTAAAATGTCATTCCTCATCAAGTCTAATGGCCTTTTCTCGAAAACCTCAACCATATTGTAGCCCTTTGCTCTCCTTCCAGCCTCAAATATGAACATTAAGTTAGGATAAATTTATTATTTATCCAACTTTAACCCTAGGAGTGTGATGCAGTGTTACCAGTCTGTGCAGATGCACTGAAATGTTTGTCCAGTAAAAATATTTATATTTCCAGACTTTATTTCCAGTCCAACTATACTTTTTCTTTGTTCTTTACTTTCTTCCTAAATTCTTAGATTCTTTTGTCATCAACATTTTTTTGTATCCCCTTATGGAAAGGTTGGTGGTTTTATTCACAATTAATGCAAAATCGTGCACCCCATTTTTGCTTAAAAAAAAAAAAGTAGATACAGCCTAAAACTTCATCAGGCCTCTTGGCAGATGTGAACCACTGACTCAAACCATGACAATAAAACCAAGGGTCGATAATATAACCTAATTTAACTCAAGATTTTCCTTACTTAGAACATTTCACGGAACTGACAATTATCTGTAGTACAATCAGGATGAATGTTTTTATTCTGTCACATCGCAGGAACCAAACTCAAATATACAATGAAAAAAAGGCGACTGGTTTCCCAGTATGTGCTACCTGTTTAACATGTGATATCCCTTCAACCAGCTTCACTTTATTTTCCAGTACAGTATTTACACCAGAAGTCACATGCAGTATGTTTCCCAACATGAAAATACCAAAGAATGACAGCAAATCAAAGGCCAGCCTGTTCATCTTGTAATGATTAAAGTGTCACATTGTTGATAAGTTATTATTACACATTCATCATAACACTGCACACAAGGTAAAAAAAAAAATATACCCAGTCAGAATCCATACATTATATTGAACACATTACAAAAGGAAACACGAACAGTTAACCAAGAAAAAGCAAATCTTAACCCTAGAAGCCATTTTTCACCAGTTCTTCTGGTTTTACTGGGAGCACTGCTCACACAAAGTCCAGGAGTTTCCAACACTTGGATCCAGTGATCAGAAGTAGGGCAGGCAGGGGAGTATCAAAATATTTTACATGCACCGTGTGAACATGGAGGAGAAGGCAAAATGTCTGTAAACAGTTTTATCTCTTTAAATATAAATATTAATTTCATAAACTACAGCAGAGGCTGAAGGCAGGAGCGTCATGCTGCCATAACATTTACAGATCCTAATATAATAATTAACTGCTTTGGAAACTTAGCTTTAACAAAAAAAAAAAAAAACTGATGGGGGGCCCCTGAACATTTAGATGTTGAAGGAGGAATCGTCAGATTCAGCTTAAAACAAGTGCGTGTAGTCTTGTGCAATAAACGTAAAGTCCGTGAGGAGAAACAAAAGCAGTATTTACAGAGTGTACAGAGCGCAGCGGGACGTTTCCAGCAGCTCAGGAGGCTGAGAGTTCTCGCTAACAGGAATGATGGTGCCTGCATCGCCACAGCAGACAGACGGAGCAGAAAATCACTGGCTGATCCTCTGATTGGTGTAGGAGTCAAAGCATTGCTCTTCATACAGCTCCTCGGCACTGCCACCGTTCCCCACCTCTAGAGGGCGACAGAGGATAACAAAGGAAAAAGTCAGCGTTCATTAACTCCTGCAACTTCCTAACTCCTACTTGCATTTACTCACTCCATGGACTTACTTTTGCTCCCCAGAGCTAGAGGTTGTCTAGACAAACTGGTCTATAAGATCTCCTACTCTATGTCCCAGTAGGAGGTTTATGGGGGAAGATGAGTGCGAAGAGATGGAATGATGGATGGATGGATGAGGGGAGAAAGGGGCAAAATAGGCAGATGTTTAATGAGCGATGAGGAAATGTTTGGTGGAAAAGGGAGACAGTCACTGCTTGTGAGGAGAATGGATGAGGTAGGATGGTCAGGAGGCGATACGTCACACAAAAGATGCTGACGGGGGAGCCATTACTGAGGCTGAGCTTTGACATGGAAGAGAGGAAGGAGAGCAGCGACAACAATCACAAACACGCACATGCAGGCCGACATTCACAGAGGTTCCGACTGATTTGTTACTGGTGAGGTTAAGAGTTTGAAAAAATTTTTTTGGGAAAAAAACAAAGAATCAGTTCAGGAACCCAAATCAACAAGTAAGCAAGTATTTTTCAGGCCAGCAGCAGGAATCCTACCGGAGAAGATCAGTTTCTCCTTCATGACGTTGATGTCTCGACTGGACGTCCTGACCGCTGCGCTCAGCATGATCTGTTCAGGATTGTAGCTGCGTATGCCGCTCATTCGATACCTGCACGGGTCACAAAGTTTGGTCAGAAATCACACAGAAGTTTGGTTTCAACACCGTGTACTGTGCTTCCTCTTCTCGCAAAATTATCGTGAGGGAAATAATTTGGGCTGGAACGAGTAAATATTCAAATTAATCTCCTAAATAATTTCTACATTTTTGTTCAGGTTTGACTGTGAGATTTTGTTCTTGGAAAAAGTTCTCCAGCTGTCTGAGGACATGTCTGTTAAACACGACGGTGGATTAAAGTATTATCTTCATCTTCTATCGAAATTAGTTTGATGATCTGAGATATGAAGGTTGATAGAAACACAAGAAATTTCTCACAGGGGTAATTTCTGCAATGAAACACCTACATTTCTATAACTAAACTGTTGAGAAGATACTCTACAAATATACTTTTTCCACCATTAATACAACAACCCCTGTTTTCAAGAGGGTAACTAATTAATACATGCTAATCCTAATGAATACGTTCTGTAGAACATTCTGGGTTGCTTCTTTTCAGCAGATAAGCTCTGAGGCTCTTCAAAGAGATTTTTCATGACTCAAAGACCTTCACACAATAGTTCCTAATTTACAGAACTAATGCTTGATCAAACAACAATCAGGGAAAGGGCATTATGCAAGTGAAGCAATTAATAATGCCGCGCATCCACTGAGAATATGCTGCATTATTCAGCAGCACTGAACATTTTAATGAACGGACCTTCTGTGCAGCTGCAGTTTACAGTTTTCCCAGTTTTATTAAGGATTACTAGTCCATGTGGGACAACATGACCTTTACATTAATGAAAACAACCGTTCTGACCAATTTAATTAACTTAAAGAGTATAATCCACTCTTTACCTGCGGAGGCAGTTTGATATGGAATTTGTTTTGTAGCTTTTATAGGTAAAAGCTAAACTTGATCATATTCTCCAACAAATTAAGATCGGTGAGATATTTCTCTCTAATAGTATTTTGAGGTTTGGGAACAGTGACTTTCCATTCCCTTGAGGAACAAGTGATTGAGGGAACATGTAGCACCAACAAAGATTCAGATGTAGTAAAGCTGATGAAGAAGAAAATAAATACAGCAAGATGGTGGAATTGGAGATTGTGAGAAAACTCTGAATAAGATTCTATATAAACAAGGAGAGGAACAATGTAGAAAAACAAGGTGCCAAAAGGTCAAAAGCATCAAACAAAAATAAATGTGGGTGTGCAAGAACAGAAACGGGGTAAAGGTGGAGAAGACTTGCAGGTCAGAGAAGGTGGCCCGGTTACCTGATCATGTGATAGCTGAGAGAAGATGCCAGAATGCAGCAGAAGAGGAGGAGGAGAGCATGCACGACAGGCAGAGGAGAGAAAAAGAGAGAGAGAACAAGGCAGAAAGACAAAAAAGGACAAAAGAAGGCGGGAGAAAAGAGAGGTCAGTTCAGATGCCGGCAGACGCCAAGCAGAAAACACACTTGTACCGGATGGTTACAAGGACAAAGAGGGAGGGCAGGGTGAGTAAGCTCTCCATCCAACCAGGTGACAACAGGTATCACCAAAACAAACAAAATCAGTTTTCAGAGAAACACAAACACAGAAGGAGTGTTGAGGGTTAATCTAAAGCGTCCATAAACACGAGGATAGAAGGCAGCCGCAACAGCTTATAAACCAAAAAACAGGCAAAGTAAATTAGCATGTTAACATTCTCTAGTTGTTACATTAAAGACCAATATTAGCAACTATTATGTAAAAGAAATACTAATCAAGTCAGACAGTCTGCTGTCCACTAGCTCTATGTGACACATTGGACCAGATTGAGCTGTAAAATCCTAACATCAAAATGGAAAAACCTTCACTTTTGTATGTGCACTTGTTTTGACAAGTGATATCATGAGTGATATAATAAATGTTCGTACTTACTTTTGCAAAATGAATATTCCTATGACTACAGCAAAGGAAATGAGGTCTGCAGACACCCATATCAGCTGGTAATTTCTTGGGCTCTGAAAACACAAAACATGCAGTTAAAATTGAATTTTATAGAGTCCACCACCAGATGGAGCCATTTTTCCAAAACAGATAGTTGCCTTCAGAGAGGAATTATTTATAGGTATTAGAGAAAAGAGGAATGATTACAAAAGCAAGAAAAAGAAAAAAATACTTTATTTTCCTCTCACCTCAACTTGTAACAATCTGCACTACTTTGCTTTAGTCTATCACATAAAACCACAGAATAATGCATTTAAAATTGTGGCTGTAATGAAAGAAAATGCAAAAAAAAGTTAAGGGGGTATTAATTCTTGTGCCAGTCACTGCATGTCTTCATTGGAACACAGGAAAAGGAAGTGGAGGAGTTCCTTTAAAAACAGCTTTAATCTTGGTTCAAACTGACAGGCAGCCCTGCAGATGCCACAGCGGACTAGACTCGCCCTGAGCTCCACAGCAGGAAGTCAGGGGTCATGTCCACAATACGTCATGCAAGGGGTCCATATGTTGGACCAGATGGACAGACTGGTCAAACATTATTGATTCATGGAGCTGGAGGAAAGCGGGTCAAAGAGACACAGTGTACTCATGGTGGGAAGTTTCAGTGGACGAATGATCCAGAAACCCAGGAGCTGAACGTTCTCCTCTCTGGGACTCTTGACAAGTCAGATAATGACAGCACACCAAGCACAGAACGGGAAATAAATATGTTCAGCTGAATGATGTGTGCTACATTTGTCTCATAAAAAAGTTACAAGAAAAACATACACAACTATATGTCATTTGAAAATAAATAAAGATTAAATATAATGGCAGACCCAATCTGACAGCACTTCAGTTAGACCAGCCTG
This sequence comes from Girardinus metallicus, assembly GCA_903067095.1. Classification (NCBI taxonomy): domain Eukaryota; kingdom Metazoa; phylum Chordata; class Actinopteri; order Cyprinodontiformes; family Poeciliidae; genus Girardinus; species Girardinus metallicus. The sequence continues at coordinate 12,238 of CAEGAE010068422.1, read as the reverse complement.
CATTAATCATGCATTTCATTCATATTATACTTTTTATCCAAGTTGTGAAGAAGTATCTTAAGTGAGGATAATTTCCAAAGTGTCCTGGCAAAAATGGAATTTTTGTCGTTTGTATGAAACTCTTAAACTTCATAATCATTTTTTTGAATGACCATGTGTGTCCTGCTCCAGCCTAGAGATCAGTGACTAAAAGAAATGGCTCCCAATGCCATGTTTATATCTAAGGGAAACGTCTTACCATGAGCCAGATGGGAGAAGGCACCTTTCTGAGGATATGTGGGGCCTCCGAGGAGACAGCCGACACGCCGCTGCACCACAGCATCGAGAACAGCCACGGTTCGTTGACAGTGTAGAGAGTAAGGCTGATGTTGTTCTTGGAGAAATTTCTGCAGGCAACAACAAGATTCTTAGAAGCTCCACTGGCAAACAGTCAGATCTTCTCTGGAAGTGATAACCGATCAGAGCCAAGTGTGTGGACCTACTTGATTTCATCAGTGTCCACTTGGTTGTATCTGATCAGCAGCCTGCTGATGCCAGAGCTGTGCAGATCTTCTGGACTGTGCTTCACCAGCGAGGTCTGGATGAAGCCAGGTGCCCACTGCTTCACCTGCTCTCGCTCATCATCCGGAGTCCACATCACCTAACGTGAACAACGATGGGGAACACAAGAGGCTGCATTTTTAAAACAGGTTGCATCAGGAAAACTGTTCCCGAGCTACAGGTGTTTCCCTCCTACCAGACTCTGAAGAAGTCCAGAATTCTGCACTACTTGCAGCGTCTCATTGATCCATGTGGAGTTGTAGGGGTGATCACGAGGAGGCCTCCGCAATCTGACAACTACTGTGATGTTGTGATCAGAGGCCATCTTTAGAAGCTGCTCCAGGCTGCACACCCTCTGCTTGGAGGTGAGATTCCTTTCCTTCTGGGACATGGCACTTGCGGTCCAGAAGGGATCATTCTAAAACAAGAAGATGGGAAAAGCACATGGACTTAAGAGCAATTTAAAGGAGGGGGCATTTTCCATAATGTTAATTCTGTGGCTGGTTCAGAGAACGAGACTTTTAACAGATAACAAAAAGACCCAACAGAATACAGCAAAATTTTCTTGAATGAAGAGCAGTGATGAATTTGAAAAAATGAACTGATGCATTTTGGCTATCACACCAAAATTAAAATAAACTTTAGTGGTAATAATTTAATGTAAAACAAATCTACTGAGGTCAAGGCAGCGGTTCTCCTAAATTAGTTCTGCATTCATGCTTAACTAGATATCTGAATTTCCACAAACCCTAAGGGGAACATGATGGATCAGTGAGTGAGAACACACTGTGCTAAAGACAGACGGTTCATGGCTTTTACCACACAACAAAATAAACACAAATAAAACACTAATTAATTTAGAAATAAACCATGTTTAGTGTATATTAGGAACCAGGAAGTACCTTGAGGAACCACTCTCCTGCGTTGAGCTGCTGCAGATCAGTCCAGTTGAACCATGAAGCTGCTGTTGTTTTTCTGTCTGGAAAAACCTCATCCACGTTTGTGGTTCTCCGCAGGGTGAGGTCATGCATTAGGAAAGGTACGCCGTCCACACTGGTGGTCAGACAAAGAATACAAAGTGCAAACCTTTAACAAACTCCCAAATGTAACACACGCTACTTTTTGTCCATCCTTTTAAGCATTATATTTTTCAGATATGATTTAGTTTATTAAAGTTTAGTAACCATTAACACTCAATTGTAAAGATTAAGAGAAAATGTAACTAATTCCAGTGTACAGGTTTCAATATTACGGTGAATATGGGTAAACATAAGTGGAAACTGCAGGTTATAAGCTGGAAGGTTATGTCATTCAAGCTCAGGCTGGTGCACTAAATACTGCAAACAGGTCTTCCGGGTCTGTATTACTTCCTATCCAAGGCAAAAGCATGATTCCAGAATTTGAATTTCAAATATTGAATGGGAATAAATAGAATCAGGTAAGGAAACAAAACCCAGATATGAAGCTAGTTACTCCCCATTACTTTACCTGCTGATAAAAAGCTGATCAATTATTATTATTTGTGCCTTAATTTCTACTCATTGACAGATATGATTTTAAATGTAACTAAGTAAAATACTTTAGTCACAACATACTCAAGTAAAAGTTGAGGTTTTGTGAAATACCTAAAAAAACAAACAAACAAAAAAAAAAACTACAAAATACAGACAAATTGCATTTGTAGTAAATATAACTAGTTACTTCCTTCCACTGGTCGAGATAAGCAAAAAAATTCAGAAACTGTAACATTTTTATGTAATGACTGCTCCCCTACACACACAATGTTATATTAACATGGAAAGACTGATCTTGGTAAGAATTATAAAGAAAATTAATATGAAATTAGATAAATATAAATCTGTAATAGATATCTAAGGTAATTCTGATCACAGAAGCACAATTAAATTTCAACTTTAGTTTGGATTATTTAACTCGTTAAAGCTTTGCTAATACTTGATCATATGCAAGTATGGTAAAAATCTGAGCCACGTGTGTATTTTTAAAAAGTAAAAAATTTATAATTTCTTTTGGGTTTATCCTCCTGTAACCGGTGGGCTGCTGGTTCGAACCCCCTACTCCTTTCTGTCTCTGTTGTTGTGTCCTTGGGCAAGGCATTTCATCCACCTTGCCTGCTGGTGGTCCAAGTGCATGGCAGCCTTTTCTCTGTAAAAAGGCTGCTGTGACTGTTATGTAGCTAACCACCCTAAATGTGTTAAAGCCTGAATGTAGTGTGAAAAGCTTTGGAGTCCTGTCAACTAAATAAAGCGGTGTACAAGTACAGGCCATTTACCATTTACCATATATGGAGCCTAAACAGGGGGAACAGGAATCTCAGCAGATATTTATTTGTGTGGTTTCATTGTACTGCTGCGTATCGATCATTTTGAGTGTGTACCTTATGGCTACGTCAGCCTCCAGCCCAGTGACGTTCATCTGCAGAGCTCGCTGAAACGACCACAGCGTGTTTTCTGGAGCAAGCTGGACGCAGAGTCGGCAAAAAAGATGAAGTGATTACAAGTAGGTCATGTCTTAGTTAACGGCATGGAGTAAAAAACAAAAGAAAATCTAATTGTTCCCATGCTGTTCCAGGCATTTCCTCCAGTGAACATGTGGGAATGTGTGCTGTGGATTGCTCTTTAACTCAGGTCAATGTTCTGATCGATACTAAAACATCACTTAGAACTGCCCCTCCCTTTGAGACTCTGGGAGCAGGCAGCTACTGCTGTGAAGCACAGGGCAGGAACGCCACTGCAATCAATAATGAGTCATTCTGGGAAACTGAGTCCTGTGAAGCGAGCTGTCTTTTTTTTTAAAACTCCCAGGCCCGCAAAGGCACAACTAATTTTAGATTCCACTGAGGATCGATCTCTTTTTGCAGAAATACCACAGAAAGCAGGGTGTGTCCTAATGTGAGGAACTACTTTTAGCAACTTGTTTTTGTGTTTCAGAGCAGTCTTTGGCACACCGGAGACATAAATCCTTCTGCAGCAATAAATCAATCCATGAGGTATCGAATGTGAAATTAAAATGAGGTATTTGTGACATGAGTCTTCAACATAATCTTAACATTTCCACTGGATATTAAATCTGTTCACAGGAAATTTACATTCACTTAGAAATTTCTTTAGCAATCATACAGCATAAGAATTTATTCAATAGATCAGGAATGGCAACTACTTGTTATTATAAATTTGTTGGCTACTTTATTTAATTAAGAAGCTAATATAGCTAAGCCAAAAATAATACCAATAATATATACCAAAAAAGATGTGAAAAAAGGAGATATTTGAGGGTTTAGCTTTACTTTTAACACATTCTGTAAACCAAAATTGAATGGCCTCACCATGGGGTCTCCCTGGTGGCCAAACACCTCTGGCCGTGGTTTAAGGGTCCTGGGATCCATGATGCAGGGGGAGGAGATATAAAGTGGCAGAACATAGAGTCCTAGTAACACACTGAGGTACAGCAGCACAACCACCACCTGAAAGACTGGCAGACAGCATAACAAGCACTTACAGATGGTATCCAAGCATAACAATAAAGAGATTATACCTTTATTTTTAGGTATGGAATATTTGCATTTATCACATGTTAGATAAGAAAACAGACATCTCTGTCATATCTGTACAAAGGCATAAAGATACAGTAAACAGCTTGTTAACATGGAGGGGAACAGCTACAGTGCATCGTAAAGGCATTTATACCTTCTGAGCTTTTTCACATTACAATAACAAATTTTAATGTACTGGGCTTTAGACCCAATTAGCACAAAAATTTGAAAAAGTATGGTTTATTTTGGATGTTTGTGTTGGTTTACCACATAAAATCTCACTAAAATGTGTGGTTGCATGAGGCGTCTGAAGTATTTTGAAAGATACTGTAGCCTTGGTCTGTCTGTATAAGCCAGAATTCACCATCAAAAGTTACTGATTTGCATGTTGCAAAAATCTTTCCTCAGTCTCCACAGAAACCAGAGTGAAACAACAGTCTGTAGTTTTGCTGTGTGTTATGTGCCAAGATTAGCTACTGTAGGAAGAGGCTGCTGTGAATATTGACTATTATACTGTAGCTGCACACAGCAGCCAAGATGATGGCACTCAGGATCCAGCTCTGAGTGAGCGAGCGATTATGGCTGTGAATGTGGGCTCCCACACAAACCTACACAGACACACAGGAGAATGTTATTTGTTTCAAGGTCAGGTCCAGGGCAGGGTCGAGTGGCTAACTCCTATTACACACAGGAGACTCGTGGATGGCCTTCATCCATCCTCACATCTTTGACTTTCAAACACTGCTGTGCTTTACATCAGGTTCTATGTGAGATAACCTAACCAAGTTCTTAATGTTTCCTTAAAACATGGAAACATCCATTTTACTAGTCTTTAATTTCTCTCATGGAGTGTGAGTGAAACCATCAAGTCCAAAGTGAAGGTACTCTTAAAAAAGCTGAAAGTAAATACTTGGCAACTATTAAAGTCATTACAGTAAAAGGCATTACTTCTGAACTGATGAGTCGCTATTTTTAAACCATGTACTTTTCAGATGATCTGCTGGTACATTTTGATTATGGGTGCTTTCTATTTGATGGATGTGAAATGTATCATTAGTCCATAAAAGCTAAGAAAGTGACTGAGTTAAAAGAAATCATCTCAAAAGTTGCAAACTAAAGTTGAAAGTTTTCCTCCAATACTACTTGGCGATCAGTTAGGAAGTCGCTACATAGACTACACTAAATCTCAGCAGCAATAGCAGCAAGTTTTATGCTAAAGGCACCAATGTCAACAAGGCCAGGAATAAACTGTCAGAGCTGCAAGTCTTCAAAATGAGCTCTAGACTCAAGGACAAAACAACCTCCATCTCTGGGGAGAAAAAGAGGTTGGAGGAATGTTTATCACACACACCATGGATGAAGGCCCTGGCCTCTGTCTACACCTAATTAATCATTCAACAGCCTTTGTGTGTATATGTGTGTGTGAGAGGCACTCAGACTGTCATATCACTTTATTGCATTAAAACACATTGCATCTCAACAAATAGTGACACCTCTGGTAAAAATATATAAGAAGATTCTCAATAAAGAGATCTATTCTTGTGGACACAATCTCAGACGGTTGTAAAAAAGTTTTAATTATTGCTCTGACTATAGATATATGCAGGTTTAGGTGAATATGTATTTTCTTGTAGCGATTACAACCAAGTAACAGTTTCTCAAAGTTCTTATCAACTTAAAGTATACATTTTAAAAACGATTGATCTGCCCAGGATAAACAACCATGCACCACATTCTCAAAAGCAATTTTACAAAACTAAATAAAATGCATATCTTTGGGCTGTGAGAGGAAGCTGGAGTACCCAGAGAGAGCTTACACATGCCTTGGCAAAACATGCAAACTCCGTGCAGAAAGGACATTGGCTAGCTGCTAACACACTCGGCAGCACTAAAAGCGATTCATTAATCTTAGCCACTTCACAAAAGATATTTAAATTAGACTGACTTTTATGATTTAAGGATTCTGTGCCACGGAATTTAATGACTCAAAGTTTTACGAGTTTAATACATGTTTAGGGTGCTGTAACTTGAATCGCATGCAGCAAAGGTAAACATACTTGTTTTTTCTGCACGGGCAACTTGTCCTGCAACAATCCAAGACAAGGCTGTAGCTGCAACAAGGGCCCCTATGTGCAGGAACGGACCTGTAGCCTGGATGAAAAACAGGATACAAACAAATGGAGGAAAAACAAGTAAGAGAGAGAAGGACAAGAAATCAAGTCGAAGGAGATACACAGGCACAAAATAACAGTCATTATCTCGAGCCAAGACACCAGTGACACAGTCTGGCAACGCTAAAACCCTATTATTTGGGAAGACATTCAATTTTAAAAGACCACAGTTACTAAGGAGTATTGTCAGCCACTTCAAACATTACTTGTAGTACATAATCTGACATGGATATACTGATAGAGTTGAAAGAAAAAGTTTACATACATTAAATAAAAAAGACTTAAGCACCTTTTTTCATACTGTATAAAGTTTAAATCAGACCTAATTTCTCTTGTTTTAGGTCAGTTAGAATTACAAAAATTATTCTTGTTTGCTAAATACCACAACAATGACTGGGAGAATATGGCAAATATGCGTTTATAAATGTCTTGAAAATCAGAGGTTTGCATACATTTCCTCAGTATTAGATAGCATTGCCTGGCCTGGATCAAAACTTTTGAGTTTCCTTCCAAAAAACTTCTCCCAATAGTTTTCTGGAGTTCTGGTCCATTCCTCCAGACAAAACCACTGCAACTCAGTCAGGCTTGGAGGCTGTCCCACTCCCACACACGTTCTCAGATCAGTCCACAACTGATCTTTAACATTGACTGTGTTGTCTTGATTTGCACTTGGACCAAAATACATTCATCTCTGGGACACAGAACTAATCTGAGCAGTCTGATGATTGGATATTTCATCATGTTTATACTTTGATAAAATTGTAGCATTTTGAAATTGTACCAAAGAATAAACCAGATTTGGAAGTGTGAAGCTTCTTTTAACTTTCCCATTGTGTTAAAGAAGCAGCGTGGCCTTGAAATGATTTTAGAGATGTGTCTCCAATTAACCCAAATGTGTCAGTTAATCAGAAGTTTCCAAAGTCATGAGATTACCATCCTCATTGCTTAAAGTAATTATTCTGACTTTGAAAATATCAATACGCCTGCCATGTTTCTTTCTTTACTGTGGCATGTAACACCTTTTCAATAATTTTGGCAATTCTAATCCACCTAAAACAAGAGACATTTGTTCTGATTTAATTTCAGAGAAAGAAAGAAAAACATTTATTTTATTTGGGTGTATATATGGTTTCAACAGCCTGTCAGATTTTTATTAATCTGATAAACATTAAAAAGAGAAATGTGGATCACTCTGACATGCATTAAATATTACACTACTAATTGCAATGCTGCATACATAAAAGAATTACCATCCCTAGACTTTGCATCATAAATTTGCCTCTACTAAAACTTACCAGCTCTTCTATGTTAATCATTAACCAGGGCTTTGGGAATTTTGTGTCTGACCTGCAAGGAGATGGGGATGATATCCCACTCTTGTGTCCATGTTTGATTGACTGATATTATCCCAACAATAGTGGTGAGTAAAGAAGCAGTTACTCCTATCTGTGTGAAGAGAGGAGAAATAAACAAAGAAGAAAAAAAAACAAAACATAATCATTAGCAAAATTACAGAATAACCCAATATAGTGGAATACATTTTATCCCACTATGGCACAGAGTCTGGTAACTTTATTTAGTCAGTAGTCTTTATTTAGTTAACAGCCTGCAGGTTTGAAGTTCAGAATGAATTGAACTGACCAGCAATAAATGAAAACATTTGCAAAAACAAGATAAGAAACACAAACCTACACTAGTTACAACTCAGATAAACATATGCAAAATTCATCCACCCCCTTACACCTCACAGCTTTTTGCAATTACACAAACACACTTGCAGAGTCTCACTTTGTTGGCACGTTACCTTATGAAGCCAGTGCAAATTCAACTGTTGCCCAAGTGCAACATGGCAAAGTGCTAAAACCTGAAAGTGCAAAAACAAAACATACCCACACAAAGTACAGTTTAGAAATCAGTATTATGCAGTAATCTGAATGTGCCTACTTAGGCCTCCGGATGAGTTCAAAGCATTCCTTGTGAGAACATACTGACCATTAAAAATGCAATGTAGGTGAATCCAGCAGCAGTTGTTGCTAGGATGGGAATGGTTCCATCAGTCCACTCCCCAGAGTTATTATACAGGAACCTGCAGAAACAAGAGATTTCATAATATTTCTTCTAATGATCATTCATAAACCACAAAAAAGCAATAAAAGCCATAAAAAATACATGGTTTGGTTGTATTCAATGTAATCCAACAATTGATGTCCATTGATCAATTCATCATTCATCCTTATGGCTGGATGGACGAACAGATTAGACCTGCACAATGTCAGGAAAACATGCTATATACTATATTGTTAGTGTTAGTTGTGATGATGACAACACTTAGCCTTACAGATATAAATATTACCCCTGGCATGTCTACTAATGCACCTTCATACTGTACAACCAGAGATGGTGGCATTTAAACTACAGCTCAAGAAAAGAGAGGTAATTCCTCTCTTTTTAATTAAATCATCAGTCTTAAATGGTTCATGATTGCTTTACTACTTCAGGAATGGCTGCCACACTTTAAATAAACCTAGACTCAAAGAAAGTAGCAACAATTACTTTCAATAATATTAAGATTTCAAGCCAAGATTTTAGAGGCTGAGTGGATACCATCACAGAGTTATATGTATTTTAAATAGTGCTAAAAAGACCAAAAATACTCACAGTGACTCATTTTAGAGGGAGTACTGGTTCCTTTAAGACTTTGACAAGCAAATTATAACACTCAGGAGGCAATAGCTTAATCATAGTTATTAATTTCATGGAAAATTGACAACTATTTTTTTTGTCACTTTTAAAGCTTTAATTAGGGAACAAAAAAGCAGCACTAGTCTATGAACAATTTTTTATCCATCCCTCCTTATTCACTCACACAAATATACATACAGGATAAACACATTTTGCTCACGCTTTTTGTGACACTGTATATAAATACACACACAGCTGCAGAAAAAAAAGGCACAGGCGGGATGTTCTGCCACATCAGCTAGAAGTATTAATCACATGTAAAGCCTTATCACTGATTTAAGAGGAACAAAGTCTCTTGTGAATGCATTTGTTCTGCAGATGGGCTCTGAGTCTCCCTGCAGCTACATCACAACAGAACATATAATAAGGAAGCAGAGATGTTATTGCTCTACTTATCTGCAGAGGGAAAAGAAAGTAACATTGCAAAAAAAAAGAAGAAAAGAGAGAGAGATAAGTATCTGTAAACAAACTAGTTACTGCTGTTAAAAGTGCACTTGGCATTAATTTGGGAAACTTGGAAACAAGAAACAGGAAAAAAAAAACACAGGGTAAATAGTGAGATAATTACTCAACTACAACAAGGAGGTGGCATACATAATCAAGAATGCAATACAGGGAAAGGACATTATTAGAAAGTGACTTTGTAGAGTGGAAGCATGGGGGAAGGGAAAGGAGGTCAGAGCAGAAACCATTGTACACCACCATGTCAAATATCTAATAATATTAACTATGTGCCGTTATAAAACAAAATATATACACCCTACATGTGACAAATCAGTATATATTTTTAACAGTCTGCCTGAAGTTGAATGAATTTGTCCCCTTTTTTCCTTTTTAATATTCCAGTAATTTTATGAACATGAAGATTTATTAATATATGGATTTTACCATCTAAAAACAGTATAAAGCTGATTTTTCCTTTTTACAAAGGCTTATGTTGTGTTACAAGCATGAACTAGCATGCATAAACTTGTGTTTGTTCAAGAGAAAGTGGGGCTGAGTGATCTACCATACAGGAAATGTTGGATGAGCCATCTCTCTTATGTAATGTTGTAATCTATGGAGGCCTGGGTGGTCTCTGCTCAGATTAAGGATGAGGAGAGATTAAACTCCTGATTTAGGAAATCAACAAGTGCACAAGTATGACCAGAATGTGCGCTGTCACGTCAATATGCTGGTAGCCTTTTGGCTTTAAGTTGAGCCTAGTAATCATGGAGCAGCAGTCGGCATGTCGACGCAGTACTCACCAGTTGAATTCATTGTAGTCGTTGTCTGCCTCCCACCAGAAGTAGGACCAGATGAGCAACAGAGAGAAGGTGAAAAGGAGGATGAGAGACCACAGCAGCTCCCACTATATATTGACAAATGGAAAAAAAAAAACACACACATAATCAGTCCTTTGTGTAGTGGATGATAATTTATCTTATAAATGCTACTGAAGGTACCCCAAGAATTCGGCCGGTCACTGGAATCCGCCAATTTCACACTCGATGTGGAATCTGGTATTTTAGATTCTGATTCTAGTCCCAATGTAAGTAGATACAAGTCATAAAAGTAAGCCTCCTTAAGATTTCTGTGTTATGATAAAGTAATATTTTATGAGCGTTTTCTTTCTCTCTAACGGAAAGTTGGATACAGCTTGTACTTACTTTTCAATATATTCAATGGACACATACTGAATATCCTTTGATATGAAGCACATTACATTTTCAGGTATGAAAAAAGCAAAGCTTTCATGTTAAGAAATAAATAAGACTAGGGCTGTTGTAAACGAATATTTTAGTAACCGAGTAATCTATCGATTATTCTTACGATTAATCGAGTAATCGGTTAAAAAAAAATTATAAAATAAAATATAGGTAAATGTGGCATAATACAGCTGTTACTATCAGATATCAATTATCAGTCCAATTTTTCATATTTGAGCTTCTCTACTAGCTACTTTTTTGCAGTTTACAAAACTAACCTGTAACAATAATAGCTCACTTTCTAAATTAACCAGAAGAAAAGTTCTACAAAAATCTGAAATTATATTGAATTTAATAATAAAGAGGCAGGCTCACAAATACACTTATAAAAACTGTTTATAATCCAGCTTTTAGTTTATGTATTCCTCTTCAGCCAGTTTTATAGATGAACTCTCACCTTATCCCAGACCTGTTTGAGAAAATGGGAAATGTAGTCTGGAGTTGGGGGCTTGGGTGGTGGAGGGCAGGCGAACAATAGTAAGATAGGGGTAGAGGGGATGAAATAGACCAGGGGACGAATGTAAGAACGGGGGAGGAGCAATACAGAGGGGATGTTTAGGACAAAATCTGTTTTGTCTCTCACACACTACTCAAAATGAATACACACACAAAATATTAAAATTGCGCATACCCACCACTAAAATATCACACACGCATACAATTTTTTTCTCACATGCATACATAAAAGACTAAGATTGCACATATAAACTAATAAAATATAGACTCACCTTTCGTATGTGTGAGAGAGTTATCACGGAAGAGGCAGGGCATAATTTGGAGATCAGATCGCGCATGCGTTGATACGACAATGACGTCAGCCTCAAGTTGGAAATCAACTTCAAGTTGGATACTGGAGCTACACGGTGTGAGCAGCCTTTAGCTCACAGTTAAACAGTTAAGCGCTCATAAATTAGCGTTTATGAACGCTAATTTCGGCCAGCAGTTCTCACCAGCTCCCTTCTCAAGGGCTCGGAAGTTCACTTAGGTCTGTAGCTCCGGCGTTAGCTCACTCCGGCTTTAGCTCACTCCGGCGTTAGCTCACTCCGGCGTTAGCTCACTCCGGCGTTAGCTCCGCTTCCTCCTCAAGTGCTCGAGGTTCACTTAGAGCCGGAGTAAGCGGCGTTTAGCTCAAGGTTGATCCGATTTATAAAGGCTAATATCGGCCAACCATTCTCTACCGCTCCCTCCTCAAGCGGTCGGAGGTTAACTTATGGCTTATTCCGGTCCTAATGCCGCTTACTCCGGCGTTATAACCGGAGTAAGGCCGCTTATTCTGCCGGAGAAAGCCCTAAGTGAACCTCCGAGCGCTCGAGGAGGGAGTGGTGAAGAACGGCTGGCCGAAATTAGCGTTTATAAATCGGATTAGCCTTGAACTAAACGCCGCTTACACCGTGGAGCTCCAGTATCTGACTTGAAGCTAACGTCACTGTGGTATCAACGCATGCGCGATCTGATCTCCAAATTATGCCCCGCCTCTTCCGTGACAA